>ML785138.1:961891-979405 GCA_009831015.1 Picea engelmannii
CTCTCTTTTAGCATAGGCTAGTTTCAAATGATCCCCTACTCTCTTTCTGAGGGGTCTTACCCATCCGCAAATCATTGTATCACTTACACTTTTTCATGGATTGAATAGAAGGACTCTCCCCTTTCTTACTTAAAAAAAAAAAATAATAGTAAAAAATAATAATAAAAGATAACAATTCTTAGTTTTTAAAACTTTGGGATATCACATCCACCCCCACTTAGAACTTAAAACCATTGTTGGTGTTATTTAATATTGGTATGAATCATTCTAGAAGGGAAATGGATATGTTAAATGCATATGATCCTCCATTTACTATGTAGCCTCTTTGAGACTAAGATGTCTCCATTTCACCTTTACCTATCTGATGGTTCAACTTCAGAGTCTAAGTTCCCTCCTGTCCAAAATACGACCCATCTCTACCGATAACTTGTCCTTGGACTCCACCTATATCATATTCCAATCCAAAATATGAGTAGGATCATGTATATATGTTTTTAATAATGAAACATGGAATACATCATGTACTTTTACCATAGCTGGAATTGCAAGTTGATAGGCTACAAGTCTTATTTGAGCGAGAACTTCGAATGAACCACAATATATAGGAGTTAATTTAGTATACTTTCCTAATCTTAAAGAAATATTTTTAGGCTTTACCTACATATACACATGGTCTCCAACCTTGAACTCCCTTGGAGTTATTTTGGAGTCTGCATGTCTCTTTTTCCTGTCCTGGGATACTCTCAAATTGTGTTTCACATGTTTCATTGTTAGTTCCATTTCCTTTAACATTTCAGGTCCTATTATTAATCTATTGACGAGATTTCTCAAGGAAACATGAATGTTACATTTTATTCCACAAACAATTTCAAAATGACTAAGTTTAGTTGTGGCTTGATAATGATTATTGTATGCAAATTCAACCAAATGTAGATATTCTTCCCATTTGTTAGTTCTATCCATAACATACATTCTAATCATATATTATATTATTTGATTAGTTATTTCAGTCTTCCCATCCATATGATGATGGTAAGAATTACTGAAATTTAACTGTGTATCTAACCCTTTAAACAAGGCTTTCCAAAAATTTCCTGTAAAATCTACATTCCTGTATGAGATTACAACTTAAGAATTCCATGTAGTCGACAGATTTCCTTCATAAATATATCTTCTATGTTGAAAGATTTATATGTGGATTTAACTGGTATAAAGTGAGATTCTTTGCTCAATTTGTCAACAACAACCATTATTGAATCATTCTTCTTACTACTTTTAGGTAGACCTGTTATAAAGTCCATACTTATAATTTCCCATTTCCATTCAGGAATGGGTAAGGGTTGTAATAGTCTGGCTGGATGTCGATGTTCAACTTTAACTTGTTGACACTATATGAATTTATCTATATATTCAACACTGTCTCCTTTCATATTATGATCCAGGAGGATCTCGGTGGCCACCCACCTATTCCAACTGGCTCAAAATAAATTTTTGGAAACTTACTATTTTTAGCAGTTTTTCTGGTCCCAAACTTTTGAGGCCATTTTGAGGGCCTAAACGATGTTTTATCACGATAGGGAACCTACATGATTTTCAAAGGATTTAATTGATCTTTTTAAATGAATATCCTCGCCAATACCTTCCCAATGAGTTGTCATGCGTCCCAAATGGATATCGCATGCAGAAGTTATGCCCCCGGGAAGTTGATACACCAAACTACCCAAAACGGGGTCCACAAAACTATTGGATTTTCATCTTCGAGGTTAGGGGTTTGGATTTTATTAATTTTAAAAATTCCTTTGGAGACTCATTGTAACATCCATCTTCTTGCAAATGAGAATAGCCATCACATCTCTTCTCAGAGATAAGTTTCCACCACTCTAGCGAGTCTTACTCTCTGTATTTCTATAGTTTTGTACATTTCTCTTATTAATAGAAATTGTGTATTACTGTGTCTTTGTGTTTATGATTATATCTCTAATATATCTCTGTTATATTATTGGATATATGATATATCTATGTACATTTATTTATTATATCTCCACTCTCATTTCGTGCCAAAAATAATCTAGATCAGTGGTATCAGAGCAAGCTGCTCTTGATCGTTTTTCAGTGCATGTCCTCGATGCAGTCCCAGTATATTAAGTTGGGTCTCGAGCTTGTCTCTCTTGAGGAAAATTGATCTGTATTTTATGAGTAGAATGAAATGACTACAGATTATTAACAGATTCTTAACACAAAATAACAGAGATACAGTAAAACCGGTTTTATATTCAACAAGGAAATAAGTTGAAACTGTAAAATGTAGCGGAAAACAAGATTTCTTGAATGGTGGCGGCTTATCTCTGATAAGAGATGTGACGGTTGTTCTCATTCACAAAAAGATGATTACAGTGAGGCTCTTAAGGAATTTTTACGATAAAAAGGACTGTCAAAAACCCTATACATCCAAAAACCTAACCCTGGGAGATGAAGTGCCAAAAGTCATGTGGGCCCCGTTTGGGTAAGTCAGTACATCAACTTCCAAGGGTCGTAACTTTTTCATACGATATCTATTTTGTGTGCACGATAGACCATTGGAAATATCTATCCGAGGACTACAACTATTGATAGAAATCTCATCAAAACAATTTCCAACGGGTAGATACCCAAAAAAATGTCGTTTAGGGCCTCAAAACGGCTCCGAAAGTTTAGCACTCAAAAAACTGCTAAAAATAGTAAATTACCAAAATTGCCATAAAGATATTTTGAGCTAGCTGGAAAAGGTGGGTGGGTACCAATAACCACATGGATAAAAAATCTCTCTCTCATTCCAAATAAACCCTCCATGGTGGAAGAAAAGAAAAATGACGATGTGGAAGATTCTATTAATATATTGCTTGAGCAAGCTCTCACGCAATAGAGGGATGAAATGATGGAGAAATTTTCCCACATCCTTCAATGTCTGTCGATAAGAGTCAATGCATATTCATCAAGTGAGTAATTTTGAGGCACCTCACCTTTCAAGGTACAAGTTAATTTTGATATTCCCATGTTTGAAGGTCAGATAGATGTAGATGCCCTAGAAAAATGGTTAAATATGCTAGAAGGTTATTTCTCTGTTCATAATTTTTCCGACATGGAAAAGATCACCTTCTCACTCCTTAAGGATCTCCCCCATGTCAAACATTGGTGGGAAATTTACTGGGAGCAAAGTTCCATAGAGGAGTATGGAAAATATGGGGTTGATCCCACTTGGTATTTTTTTATGGATGCAGTTAAGGAACAATATTACTCTGTTGGTAAATATGATGACCAATACATGATAAATACGACACTACGGTAAGAGAGGGGCCAAAAAGTGTCGTAGTTCAAAAATACTTTCCATACCTTTCGCACCAAGATGGGTATTAGAGACTCTGAGAGACATCTGGTTCTGAAATACCATGGGGATATGGATAGGTACATCAAAACCGAAATGGATTTCTTGGACATCTAATCACTGGGAGTTGTCTATCGATATGCTGTGAAAATTGAGCATAAATTTAGGCACTAGAAAAAATGAGATTTCAAGTCTAGAAATCCACAACAACCAAAGTATGCTAAAGATTTCCTTAACAACCAGCCTCTAGAAAACCATTCCAAGCCACATGAAAAGAAGGGTAACGGAAGGCCGAAGAAGGAAACTGGAAAGTGGTGCAATTTCCGCAAAATCCCTTGGCACAAAACTGATGAATGTCGCTCAAAAAAATCATTGGTGGTCGATATCAAAGAAAAGGAGCCAAACCTTGATTGAGAATCTGATTCAGAAAATAATGGGAGAAGACAGATCATTGATGCAGACCCTATTGCTACTGTTGTGACTGCAACAATTCAACCAAAAGAAACAACAGATCCTGAAGAGGGGGACCTCCTTTTTCATTCACACATGTGGCTGAAGGGGACCCCCCTGCATTTTATTGTTGATAGAGGAAGCTAGAAGAACCTCATCTCAACAGAGGTCATCACATAGCTGGGATTGTCGACAACACCACGCCCAAAACCATACAACATCGGGTGGATTCTCAAGGGACGAGATGTCTATGTCAACCAAAAATGTCATTTGTCATTGTAATGTACCCCAAATAAAAATAAAAATTTATTGGGAAAAACTAAGGTCCATTATGTACAACAATTATTTGTGACACAAGAATGTAATACACTTACATATATTAATCCAATAATTATATACCTGGAAACTGTATCTCATTATCATTACTCCTCTTAAAAAGGATGAAAGAGATTTTAATATTGACACATCGTTTACGATTATGCTTCGTCGTAGCGTCACTATTATAATTAAAATTATAACATTGAAGTTAGTGGCTAGACCTGTTAGGGTCCATATCCTAGAAAAATAATGCGACCCATTATATATAAGTAATAAACTATGTTTATAAACATGTAACAATGTCCTTCATAACTCAATACTTAAATACTAGCGTACATGGGATTGAAACTAGGGTTCACAACCCACTAAGTCCAAAACCTACGCACTAGGGGTTGTAATGTTCCATAGTAATATGTTGTGTTAAACAAAACTTATGATAAGCACACTAATAATATAGTCATGACCCTATTGGTATACCACTAATTTTCATTACTCTTTAATCATGGTCTTTAAGTCATTTTTAAAAAACATTAAAGGTGGTAGTTACCTGGATGGTCGAAACCTAGTAGATAGCATTTAAGCTAGGTCGTATCCATTAATGGTGTCAGGCCACCATTAATATCCATGCCTGACGTTCGTAGGAAATATCCACTACAGCCTTGCCACTTAGGTTGGCTTCACATACCATAGTGATTGTGGTGTACCTTCCATTCTCCTCCACTATCGTGAGTCACGAGGGGCCATTACCCTTCGCAGTTATTCCTTACATTTTGTTACTTTGTTTTTTTCTCCCGCAATGGTATTGTGATGTGACTCTATGGTAGAATAGTATCCATGGGGCTTTTAGCCATTTTCTTTCACGATGTGGTGGCGATTGTTTCAAGTTTTACTCTCGGCTCTGTGTAGAATGGTAGCAAGGGGCATTTAGCCGGTTGATTTCACAAGCGCGATGGCCTCCATTTCAATATTGTACTCTTGGATATGTGCACGATAAGCCCACTTTCCTTATGTAACATTTCTTCATGCCCGACATTTTGATGCAATGGTATTATTTATGGTTGAAGAAATGTTTTCTGTGCAATGTGGTTTGCCCAATATTTTTCTTTATTATTTGTATTCATAAAGACTCTTTGTACCATACATTTATTTATAACAATAATTTTCCCATGTAATGTAGTACTGTTTTGAAAGGTTCTATGTACAATGCGTTCTTAATATCATGTTTCCTATATAGTACATCCTATATTGCAGGGTTCTCTGTACAATGCATTCTTAATGACATGCTTCTTGTACTGTGTATCCGTCATTGAAGGGTTCTCTGTATACTTCGTTCTTAATTTCATGCTTCCTATATAACAAAATCTATGTTGAAGGGTTCTTTGTACATTGATAATTTCTTGAATTGTCGCATAGTCCATGCTTTACCTCTATGTTTCTAAAGGTTTACCATTGACTAGAAAACGCTAATGTGATGTGTTGACAATGTTTAATGAGAGGTTAGGTGGGATGTTAAGACATTAATGTAAGGAACTTGTAATTCTCTTGAATGAGAGTGTCATTAACCCGTAGCGTCACATCCCTCGCTTGTGCCAGGTGTTACCTTCCTTGGGAAGGGGGCTAGCTCGGTAATGTCATGATGACCATCAAAACTTCTGGTCATTCTTTCCATTGTTTCATTTCATTCCAGTGTGATTTGATGGCTAGCCCGGTAATGTCATGATGACCATCAAAACTTCTGGTCATTCTTTCCATTGTTTCATTTCATTCCAGTGTGATTTGATGGTTTATTCCTAGTTTCAGTTCATTGCCAAGAGCCTTCAGGGTTCCGACCCTTTGTTCTTGAGTTCTCCATTATGGTTTCGAGTCTTGGTGATGGATACTCATGTTTGGTTCTGCATAGAGTGTTGGTTTAAATTTCTTCCTATATGGAAATTGCAGGTTAGTTGTTTCTGGTTTTTCCTCGTATTAAGGAAGATTGCTACATTACAATGTCTCTTGTGCTATTTTTTGTTGGGTTTTATGTAAATATCCTTCTGCACAATTCATTAAGATCTTATAAACCTACACTATTTCTGATTAGGTTTTATATATATCCTTCTGCACAGTTCATTAAGCTCTTATAAACCTCTGTTGTTTTTTATTGGGTTTTATGTAAATATGCTTCTGCGCAATTCATTAATATCTTATATCTTCTTACTTTTGTTTCCAGTCATTAACCCTATTTCCTTGTAATTTTTATTGATTTTATTAGTGGTCATAATGGCCACAACTAGATCAAGTGTTAGTACATACTAGAATTGTATTACCCATAAATTATACTATTCATATTTCTGTGATAAGTCATCTGGAAAAACTTAAACATGTTTCATGGAGACTATAATCTAATGATGGGCCCTTGCTGTGGATGAGGGTACCCATCAAATTGGAGCGTAGGATCGAGTTGATTTATTTCTTCAACAAAAKATTTCTCYTGGGATATTCGAGCTACTCTAGGTAAAGTAAGGCATATCCTTTTATTTCTTGGCGTAATTCCATTCAATTCCATTTTATAATAATATTCGTGCTTGTGCAGGGTATATATGGATACACTATCAAGAATTTTCTAGATATCGCTCGACTTGATTATTCTAGTAATTATGTTTATTCAACAAGTTATTATAGAGTTTTTAATCCTTATCATTAAGGAATCATACTAATCATGGTTATTTATGATGTGTTTCTACAGGTGTTAATTAGGATTTTAAATACCCAACATTTACACTTAAGAGGTATTTCGGTTTCCAATATAGAATTTAATTTTTGGTATAGGAAATTACACCACAGTTGAGATCGTCGATGTATAACAGATATTTGATGGTTACCTAACATTGCTACTRTTGAAAATTTCCTATGTTTGGAATTTTCTTGGAAGTTTTATAAGATGATCTACATGGTTGCAAACTCTCTTTTTCTCCGTGTACTAATCTTAACGATTCTAAGGAAATTGTCTGTGTATTAAATTTGTTATTTATTATTTGATTTGTTMAGATCGTCGATGTATAACAAATRTTTGATGGTTACCTAACATTGCTACTGTTGAAAATTTCCTATGTTTGGAATTTTCTTGGAAGTTTTATAAGATGATCTACATGGTTGAAAACTCTATTTTTCTCCGTGTACTAATCTTAACGATTCTAAGGAAATTGTCTGTGTATTAAATTTGTTATTTATTATTTGATTTTATAACTTTAGATTCTAACTCGTACCTAATGTATCTATTTGTCTTAGATACTTTATTTCCTTAATGGTTTTACCCTCATTATATGTTAATAGAAATTAATCTTTGATAAGAACTCTATTTTAACTATGTTCCTTCATAATATTATGATTTCTTGTCCAAGATTTATTAACAGAAAATGTTCGATCTTTTAACTAGTTGTTTTAGTTTATTCCAAGCACTACTTATATGGCTTACTTGGACTTGTCTCAATTTTTTTATCTTCGTTTATGAATTCTAAAGAGCCTAGAAGGTTTAATTTACAAAAACTAGCATTATACTTTCAATTTATACTACGTAGGTTGTATTTACCAGTATTATTTAAAATAATAATTTAGTTTCTTGTATCTGCTATGTTTCCTTACTGCGTTAACACTTCTTTTAGGGTCTTAAACCCCAGTAGTTACAACTAAAATTACCTAGAGTTTTATCAACCCTTAGACTCTCGAAAATATATGGAAAATATATAGCAAATGCATACATCATTTAAACCTAGGAAATCATTTATTCATCGAATCTCTTATATAAACAATCCCATAAGGTAACATCCCACTCTTCCAAGCACATGTTGTTGACTTATTCTTTGAGGAGTGTGCAAGTGATCCGGTTATCACACATAGATATTGTTTCTCTTATGGATTTTATGATGATGTTGATGGATTATGATATTATGTTATTTGATATATTTGTATTGACAAATGTTATTGACGAGTTTCCCTTGAGCGTGCAGGACACTTGACATATTGAGGATGCCACTGGCATCAATGGACCATGGACCTCCTTGGACTCCAGATCGAGTCAGGGAGTGGAATGTATTGGTTTGGGTATCTTTATTTATGCATATGTGACATATGATCGGGTATATTATGATGGTGTTTATGTATCATTTAGTGTTTCATTGATCGACGCAGGATGACGATTGTTTGCTAATCAGACTCACATAAGGAGTAAAGGGGCCATGCACAACAACCAGATTTTGAGGGAGAGGTGTGGTAGCATCCCTGTCGCAACCTATTAGCACTCCCTCCATGGATCAAATTGTAGGTTAACGATTACGTAGTTCGACAGATCCATGATGTCGTGAGGAAAGACTGAGACAATGTCTCACGGATATTCTAAGGGGCACGTAATAAGGCAGGGTCCTTATTTCTTAAAGTCCCTTAATCTCTCACAAGGTCACATGAATGGAGTATTGACTCCAAGGGTTGGAAAACTACCAAAACCAGTAAAAGGAGAGTGGCACCCTTGGAGCACATAGTGCATCTTGAAGGGAACGTCACATAATTTAAATTTGAATCAAAGGCGAGTAGTACCCTTGGAGCACGGACTGCGTCTTGAAGGTAACATCTCGGTATTAAAAAAATAAGTCAATGAATATAGGTGGCATAGAAAACATTAGCAAATGTTAAACCTTAAAATCTTCATCACCTGTCAAATTAACTAATTAATTAATTAATCAACTAAAGAATGAATTTATTAAGAATAATCCATAAGGGTCTAAGTGTTTACAAATAAATATTTAACTAAGCCTAAGTCTAAGTGAGTGAGAAGATTAAAAACTAAAATTTTTAAATTAAATGATGAGGGGATGAAATAAATCAAATTAAGAATAAATGAAAATAAAAATAAATCTTAAGGAATGCTTAATTAACTTGTGCAAGTAAAACTAAATTAGAATTTTAGTTGAGAAATAAATAAATCATAAATGTGTAAGCATAGAGAGGTATCTAATCTAGTCTAAGAAAATAAATTTTCTAAATTAATCACAACTAAGTTTTAGAAAGGTGACAGTCATTAAAAAGGAAAGAGAGAGAATAAATGGATAGCTAGGAGTGAAATTAGGAGCGTTTTTAGGATAGGTGAGGGAATTTGACATTTAATTTAATTAAATTGTGGATTTATTGGTGAAACTAAGGGAATGGGTGACAAGTGTATGGGAGGAGTAATTCCTAGATAATTTAAAAAAAAATGAAATTAATGTGAAAATGGCAGTGGTCACTACAAAAAATTCTATAAAAGAAATGGATAAGAGGAGGAATGGATCATGACTTGTATGAGTAAGATTATACTGCAAAAATTATGATTGGTTTTACTTGTGAGTGTTGGGATACCCAGATTGAGAGAGAGAGTGGTAGCTCTACCTTGCGAGGTGAGCTGGGAGGTAGAGTATTTTGGATGTGGTTGTGTGTGGCCCCTTTGCAACTTGGGAGGCTAAGGGGTAAGAAGAGTACCCCTAGCATTGGCTGGGAGATAGCGGTGAAGTATTCTTGGTTAGCAAGGGGGGAGTTGGACGGAGTGCAAGCGTGGGAGAACATATTCGAATTCTTGCCTTCAGTCATGGTATTTCCATTTTGAACTTGCATTATATCGAGTTTTTATTGTGTATATGTATTAGATTTAGTATATTGATTGACGGTCTGATGAAGCCGGGTGACTGTCGAACACTTCCTAGGAAACTTCATAACATTGCATCCTCTGTGTTATAAATGGATTTACCTATGCACCTTGCGAAGAGGTCCTAAGAGAATACCCACTTTTCCCTTGCGATTTTATGATTGAAGCTGTCGTGTGTTTTATTCCTGGTTTCTCAACAAAGTTGTAATATATCTTTAAGTTTTTACAAGGTAAAACCCTCTTTGTTTTCAAGTTAATTCTTTGTGTTTATTCCTTCATTTCTCAGTGAATTATTTCTTGTGAGAATGTCTCTTTGTTTCCTTTTTCATTGAGCTACATTTTACCTTAGATTCTATGGGTTTTGGGGCATGGAAATATGCCCTACTCGTTTGGGAAAAAATACCCTATGTTTTACCTTTTTTCTCTGGTTGGCATGTAGCAATGTCCAACATTCTTTTTCAGTAATTGATTGAGACATATGCCCTTCTTGGGGGATCTTGGATGGGATCCTTTCGGTGTTTAATTCTCCTCCTACTGCTATCGGATTGGGTGTATGAACTTTAAGGTACTACCTTATCACAGATTGATTTTCCAGATTGTAGATTTGCTTTCTCCTGGTGTTATCCCCTTGATGTCCTCTGCATTTTACATGCATTTCCGCCCATCGATTTCATATTTTTCCCCGAGGAAATTTATTACAGTGATCTTTGTATGTTGCTCGGTTGTAAATTAAATTTTTACCTTTGCATTTAATTAAAAATTTGCCAAGCAATTTCATATTTTCCCTTAGCAAATTTATTTTTGTGTCTCTACATTTTTTCTCGGTTATATTTTAACATTTATTTACCTCTGTGTTTTATTTAAATTCACCAATCAATTTCCTATATTCCCTATGAATTTTTGGGGCTTCCACCCAACGATTTCAATAACTTTGTTTTGTTTTCCTTTGCCCAGAATATCCATGAAATTTATGTACCTGGTTTACGAATTTTTCAGGGCGTCTGCATTGCATTAATTGATTGCTCCTTCCATTGACTGTTCGGATTACTCTTTTCTCTTTCTCGAGAAGTTTTGGGAGTGAATATAAGTGCCCTCCCTTGCCCTTCTCCTCTGTGCTCACCACTGACATATATTGGGCTTTCTCATTGTGCCCTTTCCCTCGTGATCAGATGTATTAACCTTACGTGATTCCTGTGCAGATTGAGAGCCCTAGTGTTTTTAGATTAAGAGGATCATCTTGACCAATACTTACCTCTACTAAAGTTGGGATGTCATATTTCATGCAGGAATAAACTAAGTTAGTACCTTATTTAGAGACTAGTCATATCCCTTTGCTAACCTATTTAGTGTGAAGTTTTATTTAGTTAATGAACCCTTCTTTACTTATTCATCAGGGAGTTAAACACTTTTGGATATGCACAATATCTATATGGCACCTACTATTAGAATTGTAGGATCATAAGAATCAGATGATAAGTTTTTATTTATTTATTTATATATCATCGATACCCTAGAATTGAGTTATGTTAGCATTATAGAAGTACCTTATATTACAGAGTATCGAAATAACTATAGTACTAGTAATAAATGATTGACTTAGGTTGTGAAATGTTCCCTGTTTATAAGAGAATGGATTTTGGGTTATAAAATTTTACTTATGATGGTTAGGGTTAGAATGCTTCATAGATGGTAATTGAGTCAATTAATTGATTGTGTTAATGTACTAGGACTATTGTGGATGCTTCAGAGATTCTTTGCGCCATAAATTTTAATATGACGTATTATTGGTTATGTAAATTGCTTGTCTCTTTGCGCCTTGAAAATAATGTGGATGGATGATTTATTTAAGTCATTAGATTTCTCTTGCGCCATGTAATAATGTTGATGTATGATTTAATTGAGTAATTATATTACTTAAATGACTTGAATAATGTTGAAGTCTGATTGTTTTAATAATTTTATTCTCTTGCGCCATTTATTATGTTGATGCATGATCGTTTAATTTTTTTTTTCTTACTCCTGCGTCATTTATTGTTGATGTGTAATTTATTAAGTAATTGGATTTAATGCACCTTGCATAGATGTTGATGTAAAAGAGATTTAGTATTCAGATAATCTTGCATCTTGAGATTAAATGATGATGTATGATCAGTGGTGAAATTGTTAATCATGCGCCTTGAATTATGTTGGTATATGATGAGTTATGAAAGTGATTACTCGTGCGCCACATGTCTAATTGATGATTAGTATTGAGTGATTGATTAAATTGATTATCATTGATGTTGTTGATTTAGCTAGTTGTTTTGGACTTGATTGTGTTAGTGGGATGTAGACACCTCCTTTTCCCTTAGAAAAATCACCAGCACTGAGACCTTAAATGGTCAAAATCAATTGGATCCTTGGCTTGAGCATTTGTTATGTGTCCTGGAGGTCCTAAACTTACAGGGTAGTTTGGGAGGGTAGTATATTTATGTCATATTTATGTTATCACTATGATCCTCATGTTATCATTATGCTATCTCATGTTATCCTTATGTAATCTGATGACTATCTTTATGTGATGAGTTGAGCGATTAAAAGTATTGATGACTCTAGTTGATCATGATGAGTTGATATTGCATCTTCATTCATGATGCTCGTTGATTATGTTTCGTTATTCAAATATGATGATGTGTTGATTATATGTCATTACTAAATATGTTGATGCGTCAGTTGCGACATTATTTGTTGCGACATTATTTGATTATGATGACGAGACAATTGTAATTCCTTTATTTATGATGTCGTTGATTCTATGCTGCTATGATTTACATTGTTGACATTAATTTCCTAATGAAAAAGAAAATTACTTGTTATGCTTCGCTTTCCTAGTCATAACAAAGGGGCCGCTACATATGGTATGAGAGTGAGGTTCAACCCTGTGACTTGGGATCATTACACCTTCCATTGTATTAAAACACTTGATTAATAAAATATCACTAACTAAATTGAATTGTCTCCCTACAAGTAATCATGGTTAGAGGAAGTTGCCGAGGTAGACGACGTGGTGCTACTGGAGGAGGAGTGATGCCTCTAGTAGCATCCATGATAGAGGGGTCTAAACCCCAAGGAGAAGAACAAGTCATTGGACCAGAGTAGAAATTTTTGGGGGATGTGGTTGGGTTGATGAGGTCCTTTAAGAGGATGTCAGAGGCCTTTATTAGTAGTCTATATAGAGATGAGGCCAGGGTGCCTGTGCCCCCTAAGGGTCCATAGTGCACCCCATTCGGTACTAGTAGTGTTCACAGAGAACTTAGGAAGGTCAAGATTCCCGAGTTCTTGGGTGCCATGGAAGACGCAGACACCGAGGCATGGTTGGAGAACATGGTGATGTGATTTGCACTTTGCAACTACACCTCCAACATGAAATTATGCATGGCGGTATTTGAGTTGAAGGGGAGTGCACTTATATGGTGGAATATGATCCTTCCATAATTGAACATGGTTCTCAAATACATCTCATGAGAATTGTTCAATGAACAGTTTCGGGAGAGGTATTTGTCAGAGGAATTCATTGAGTGCCAACTAAATGAGTTCAACACCTTGCGATAGGATGGTCGTACGGTACCCGAGTATGAGGCATGATTCATGGAGCTGTCTAGGTATTCTCCACATATGAACATCGAGAAGCTCAAGTGAAAATTTTTTGTGTTCGACCTTAACGTCAACATTCATGCGAAGGTGAGGATCCTAATGCCTCAGATGTTGCATGATGTGGTCCAAAAGGCCCTCATAGCTGAGGAAGAGCTGATCAACGTGGGTCAGAGTAGGACTCCTGCGAGACCGATGGGATAAGTGACATAAGGTGCGCAACAACATCAGACACAAGCTAGACATCAATCGGGGTGTCAAGGTACTCTGAGAGGATCCAGTTTCATGATGCCATGGTGACCGATGACTCAGCAACATAATCCCTATAGAGGAACAAAACACCAACATCATTGTCATCTGCAACATCAATAGTTTCGACCTATTCAACAGAACAAACTAAGGTTTCAGGATGGTGAGCAAAGAACTTCTACTTTAGGGACTAGGAGTACAGGATCGAAGATCGGATGTTGGACATGTGGAGAGACACATTACCAATGTGAATTTATGGTTGAGAGGGACAGAGAAGTCGAGTCAGACGGACACACTAGAGTAGGAGATTTGGGCAAGGCCCACCAGATTCATGCAGCGGGGAATAACTGTCATGTCGAGCACCAATATACTATGCTCGAGATGTCTGGTACCATCGTTGACTAGACCTTTAGTATTTTGATATATCTCGATGCTATAAAGATCTTTATTTCTAGTGAAATGCTAAAAATAATTAAGGTAAAGGAAGTCAAACAAGACGAGTTTAGCTACATGCAAATGGATTTGGGAGCCAAGAATAAGGTTGGAGGAAAGATTACAGACTGTAGCCTCAACTTGGGATATTTTTTAACTAAGGCCACCCTATACATCACGATCTTAGGATATTATGATGTCGTGATCGGTATGGACTGTATGGAATCGCATGATGTGATACTCAACTGTAAGACGAAACGGTTGAGTTGGACCAATGATGAGGGACAAAGATGAGTGATTGTAGGAAGAAACCAATGAGTTTCCCTAAGGTTCATCTCTTCTCTACAACTACGAAAATCTATGTGCAAAGGATGCAAGCTATATGCAATATTAGTTTCGAATGAAAAGGGTGTGGCAAAAGTATTAGAAAACCTTCCGGTAGTTTGAGAGTTTGTGGACGTGTTTCCAAAGGAGTTACTAGGTTTTCTGCCCAAAAGAGAGCTCGAATTTACCATCGACTTAAAACCTGGAACTGAACCAATAGCAAGAACGACTTATCGAATGTCAATGCCTGAGTTACAGGAGTTGAAAATGTAACTAAAGTAGTTGTTGGACCTAAGACTTATACGTCCAAGTGTGTCACCTTGGGGTGCTCCTGTTATTTTCATACGGAAGAAGGATGGTTGGTGGAGACTCTGTATTGAATACCATCAATTGAAAAAGGCAATGATCAAGAACCAATATCTGTTGCCAAGAATAGACGATTTGTTTAACCAAATGAAAGGCGCGATGGTGTTTTCGAAGATCAAATTGAGATTAGGTGATCCAGATTTAGGAGTGGAATGAATTGATTTACATAATGAATATCATAAACACAGATATAGGGAGAATAAAACAAATATCCAATGAACAATATCTTTTATTAAATACTGAAATAGGATGAAACTGTAAAATTGCATAACTTAAACTTGCTCGAATGGTGGTAGTTATCTTTGAGAAGAGATGTGGTTGCTACGCGCATCCTTCTGAGAAGAATGGATTACAATGAGTCTCCATAGGCCCTTTTGATATTATTCATGAAGTCAAAAACCCTAGTCATCCAAAAACCTAACCCTAGAAGGTGAAACACCATTTCATTTGGGCCCTATCGGTAAGTTGTTGTAACTTGGTACCTGAACTTCCTAGGGTCGTAAATTTTGCATACAAACTCTATTTTAGGTGCGTGATAGACCATTGGAAAGGTATTTCAAAGATATAAACATTCCTCCATCAAAATATGTCTCTGTCTACAGTATGATTGTGACGAGTAAAAAAAACAATGTTTAGGGCCCCAAAACAACCCTGGAAGTACAACAAAATAATCCATGAAAAAATACAAAATAATCTAGTTGGATTAGGTGAGAGGCCACCCATATCCACCTAGAGAATGTGTGAGGCTTCATACAACAAAAAAAGTGTAGATCTCAAAATTATAAAGAATTACAAAAAGATGTGTTGAACAAAAAATAGACATGAGGAGCCAGTTGGAATAGGTGGGTGGCCACCAATATCCACCTGGATTAATCCTCCCCCCTTTGGAAGAAATGGTATGCATTGTGTTTGGTTCCCCTATCAGGTGAGGAAACTTCTGCTGGATTTTGCACTGGGTGAGCCACTTTCCTTGGTGTAGGAGTTGCCCTTCCTTGACAACCCCATAAAGTTGGATTTGTTGTTCTCGAGTGACCTTGACCTGTGTGTCCACTATCTGATTGATGGATGCTTGTTCCATGTAGTCAGGGTTGATCTCTATTGGTGTCAATTTTTCGACGATTTCATAGGTGTCCAATAAAGGTGGAAAATATTGTCGTAGGAGATCCACATTGAATCCTAGATGCAGACCAAGGAAGGGTGGAGTGTTGAGATGAAAATAATTTCTACCCACAGCCTTGGTGATAGTGTAAGGACCATAACATAGTGGGATAAGCTTCTGGTGGGGCCCAGTGAGACACTCCTTTTGCAAATGTAACCAGAATTTGTCTCCAACCTGAAACTAGTGTGTTACCCTATGTTGATCATGACGCTACTTGTACTTAGCATTGGATTTTTGCAAAATCTCCTGGACCTCTTGGTGGATGTGATGAATATTCTCAATGAATCTAGTGGCTTTATCAATCACATATTGATCAGGAGAATATTCTGTCTGTGCAGTGGAAAGAGGAAGTGCAACATCAATGGGTCCCAAGGGTTGGAATCCCATACCCAATTGAAATGGGCTATGGCCGGTGGAAGTATGGAGAGCCATGTTGTAACTATGTTGGACATATGGGAGACTCTCTTCCCATGTTTGGGTATGCTTAGAATTGTACATGTGTAGGATATGCAAATCATTTGATTGATGACCTCGGTTTGGCCATCGGTTTGGGGGTGGAAAGCAAAGGATTTTGTGAGCTTGGTGTCCAACAGAGACCAAAGACTTGACCAAAAGGTGTCGAGAAACTTGTTGTCTCAGTCAGAGATGATCGTCTATGGGATCCCAAAGTGGACCCAAAATCGTTCGAAGAAGAGATTGGTCATATCTGTCACTGTGACAGTCTTCTTATAGGTTGTGAGGATGGCCATCTTCACAAATCGATCAACGACCAAAAACAAAGAGTCATTTCCATTCTTGGTGGATGACAAACCAGACATGAAATCCATGGAGATGGATTCCGACAGCTTCTCATGAATAGGAAGATGGGTGTATAATCCTTGCTTCTTGATGGTTGTCTTGGAAATGGTGTAGGAAGTGCAAGATCTGATATATTTTCTGATGTACTGTCAAATTTTTGGCCAATAAAAATGTTTCTGAAGAACGACCACAGTTTTCCCTACACCAAAATGTCCTGCCACCCGACTATAGTGGGATTCCCAAATCATCTTTGCATGTTGGCTTGTAGGAACACAGAGATGGCCCAGGTGGCATACGAGTCTGTCCTAAATGTGAAAATCAGTGACAGTGGTGCATGTACCTAAGAGATGATATGTGGTGGCAAATTTTGAATCTTGCTGGTAAAGTTGGGGCCACTCCAATGTTTCATGTCCACAGGAATGGAGCACAGTGGTGAGTGTAACCACAGGAGGTCGACTAAGGAAGTCAGGGACACGATTGGAGATACTTGTCTTGTATTTGATCTTGAGATGAAACTTTTGTAGGTAGGTGGACCACTTCTGATGGTGGTCATTTTGAAATTTCCCTTGTGTTTTTATGAAATGCAGAGGCTTGTGATCAATGTGTATGATCATCTCTTTCCACAGAATGTAATGTTTCCATTGACATAATGCTTGTACAATGGAATACATTTCCTTGTCATAGGTGGGATATTTTTGGACAACATCGGAGAGTGTATCACTATGGTATGCCACCCGATGCCTGTGCTGAGTAATAATTGAACCCACATCATAGTTA
>ML785138.1:991300-1005211 GCA_009831015.1 Picea engelmannii
TTAGTTCTCATCTAATTATTAATTTAAATTTTCTGAATACATTTTGATGCTATTATTCAAAACCATTAATTTATATTAAAAGAGTTTTACTAATTTCGAGATAAAGCTTCTTGTTGACGAAGTTTTATGAACTTTCATATATAAGTTCTAGTTGTTTGACATGGTGCAGTAATGTATACCTGTAATTATTATAGTGTGTAATGGTTTTTAATGAACATTTTACAGTTTTCAGCAAAGTAAATAGATAATGAACAAGGTTGAAAATGATAACTATATAATTTTCAGAAAAATAGTTAAGCCAAACGCAATAAGAAATATAAAAAGCTATGTAAACAAAAATATGCTACGATATATTATTCAAGTTATTTACATTGTTTTTCTTCCTGATTCTGATCGGTCACTCCGTTGTCTATTTTCATAGCTTACTTTTTATATCGTATCCTACATAAAAGTACATGGTTATCGAAATCATGTTTTTTTAATAGCTTAAAACAATTTTAAGTAACATCATCTTATTGCCCTACTTTCAAATTTCTTACCTTAAAAAAAATATTTAGCATTGTTATTTTTATTTGCTACGTTTAATGTTTTGCTTTTAACTTTCAAACTCCGTTCTCTATTGTTATGGTTTCCTCTTTATATTGAAACTAGAAAAAGTACAAGGTATTGAAATCATTACAATTTTTAGTTCAGTATAACTACTTTTAACGAAATAATATTGTTGCCATCCATCTAATATGCTAGATAAGCTTCTCTTCTCAAATATTATATATGAAAGATAAGTTTTTAATATCATTATTTTTATAAAATGTTATTTATAAATAAAAAGAAAATGATATAAAATAAAGATAGATTTTTAATATTATTGTTTTAAAGTAAAAGGAAAATAATATGATAGTTTTAAAATTGAATTTTCATTTTTATTGGTTAAATAGAAAATTTGTTAGGATGAAAGTTATCATGAAAAATTTATGTTATTTTGCATTTTATATAAATTATGAAATTTTCAAATTTTCAAATTAATAGGTGAGAAACAATTCATGCTATTTGTTATGTTTATATAAAAAAATTATTATGATCAATTTTTTAAATAAAATGTTAATAATTATTATTATGTATTCTATTAATTTAAAATTGATTGTGAAGTCTCCAATAATAATACAATACTTTTAAATTATTAAAGTAAAATGAATTATTTATAATCATTAATAATTTATTCAATACATATTATTTAACATGTATAAATAATAATTCAATAATTCTTCAATTACAATTATAATATCATGATAATTATTTTATTATCATAATTATTATTTCAAATTTTGAAATACAAAATAAATTTGGCTAAGGAGGTTTTGAATTTTTCTTGAAATTATTAACAATAAATCAAAAGTTATGTTGTGTCTTTTAAATAAATATTGATGTGCAATAGATCTATGGTTTCATAAATTTATTTTTGGGATGAATTTAGGTTAGAATTTAGATTATGAAGCTTAAATTGGGATTTATTTGCAGAAAGGTGGATATTTATGAAATGAGAAGGGACACAAATAATGTATTAAAATCACAAATTAGGGGTTGCATATCATTGTAGTTTTAATGATAATAGACTAGGTTATTTTCAAATTGTAATTTTTAATGTTATTGAATTATTTTAACTTTTTGTTTTGTAGGAGGTTTTTTTTGGCTATTTCTGGTGAACTAAAGGTCAAATGCACAACATTATGGAAAAATAAAATTTCCATGCTCTTTGAAAAAATGTGTGCTTAGAAATTCCCATATTATTTAAATTCAACATTTAAGATAGAAAGAAGAATCAAATTATATTAATCTGGAGATTAATACTTAATACCTCTTTAATAAAATCAATAACATCCGATCATAATAGGACTTAAGTAGAATCACTTCAAAACTTATTATATGTACAAACACCATATTGACAAGTATGTCAATTTACACATACACACAAAAACAAATTCATCATAATTCAAAATCAAACTAACCACTACATGAAATAACATATTATGTCAAAATAAAAAACATAAATAAACAAACAAACATTGTGAAATATTAAAAAAAATTATTTACTTATTATATAGTTTTAAATAAGAAAATAAACACATACATTGATTATGTGTAAAAATTGTATGTTAGTGTAGGTGAATTGAACAAATTAAAATAAAGATATAGAAACAAGATACACACTACTCTCAATTCTAAGGAAGATCGTATCCATCTTGTCAAAACTTTTGGAGGGGTTTCATCTCCTTACCAAAAAAATAATTTTATAAATAATTATAATTTAATTGAGATGTAAAAGAATAAAAAAACACACATTTTTGTTTATTTTTAATAGTGTAAAACAAAGAAGTCAATTTATATAAATAATCATTAAAAATCTTAAAATTATAAATAAGAAATAAAAAATAATACATATAAAGTTAATGTTAAATCATTACAATTGAAATGGCCTACTCATATTGTACTATTATAGATTACAAGGAGACGGATAACTATGCAAATGCCTATAAAAGAGTCATAAATTGCACTACAACTAGAGATTGTCCCATTGCCAAAATGAAAACTACACAACCATTTGAAGTCAATTTTTCCTTTCCTAAAATACTAAAATATGTATGTCAATTATATAATTGATTTTATTTACACTAAGAATTCTCTTATATATAATTTATATGTTTCTAGTGTTTGTTGTTTTGTGTGCGTCAATGATACTAAGAACTAAAATATGTATGTCTATTATGTAATTGATTTTATTTATAATAAGAATTCTCTTATATATAATTTATATGTTTTTAGTGTTTGTTGTTTTGTGTGCATTAATGATACTAAGGATAAATCATCAATTATAATTATATTGATTTCACTCTAAATTTCATTTTTCATAAGCAATTGAAAAATGATAACAACTTTGTAATGTCCATCATTAATTTTATTCTATGATTAAGATCAAATCTTGATATAAAATAACCATTGCAAATTAATAATTAGGTTTCTAATTATTTTTTTATTTTTTTTGTAAGTAAAAAAGATAGTACATGTCGTCCCGAGCCACCAAAAATGTTGTCATTTTACCGGAAACCAACATAGTTTGGAGTCAGATGAGTCTAGGAGGGTAAGCTAAAAACTGTTTTTCCCTCTGTCCTACCCGAAGGAAACCAGGACAGATGGCCATAGTTCAAGTTTACATGTAGCAACAACATGATTAAACATAAAAAAACTATCATAGGAGAACTTAGATACCCGGTGACCTGTCGCCCTTGCCTTTCTGCCACGTGGATCTAGCTGGGATGGAAAACGACTACACACACAATGGACATTTCCTTTTTGCTGGAGCATTGGAGTACGTGTCAAGGAGCAAGTCCAAACGCTGTCCCATGAGGAGGGCTCTGTGCTCCTAGTCTTCCATGTGGCCTTGAAGTTTGAACACCAGAGCCAGATGCTCTGCACAGAGGAGTGGACCATGCAATTCATGATTACCTGCTTCATCGAAGGTTTCGTTCCCCACTTCCACGTTCATCCCTGCTCTGGCCTCGATCACATTCAGTCCTGCTCCAGCTGCATCCACCTTCATCCATGCTCTGGTCTCGTCCACATTCCTTTCTTCGCATGCATTGTCCCGAGCCTTGTCCTTGTTCGTTGCCTTCTCAGCATGGCTGGTGGGGCTGTAGTCACCCGTCCACGGTATCTCTTCAACAATACAAACAGGGAATTCATCTGTCGGCTCGCCTTTCGGACCGCTACCAGCCTGTATATCCGGCACCATGGCTTGGGGTTCAAGGGTGGTCACTAAGTCCTCCAGGTACGATGTTTCGTCAACATAGCAGGTTGGAAACTCGTCTACAGCGCCACCCTCCAAACTGCTTCCATGCTCAATTGCCATGGTATGAATGCTACGTTCTGCCCCAGGCTCAACGATAATGGTGTGTAGTGCCAATTGGTCAGTGCATGCCCTTTGCTGGAGAATGGAAGTCGCCATCGACAGAGCATGCTCTAGGTTCTTCCTCCTTTGCCTCTGCTCTTTGTGGGTGTACCAGGCCGAGCCTTGGCGAGGCCTGCCTTGCTTCCTTGTCATTGTTGATGAGGGGTGGATAAAAATATAGAGAGAAAGCACCAAAACGAGAGTGAGCCCAGATGAGAGGGAACCAGAGCTGCACCAGAGCTCCCAACCGGCGGGGAGGTCCAAAACGAGAGCGAACCAGTTATGTCCAGGCTCTCGAATTTTCGAATTACCAAATGACGGCTTCGCCTGGCTTCACATTAACCCTGTCATATTGAATGTTGTCTGAGCGAGAGATTTCGCACGAGGGAGGATTCCCTCTTCCGTATAATGGCTATAATGGTCGGCTACCATCGTAAATGTGGAGAGGATGGGTGGCAGCCAACAATATTTAAGCTGTGGCTTGATGTTGAGCCATGTGGCGAGGCATCGCCGCGTGTCACCCCATTCGGGGTTGAGGAGTCTCTGTTTGCAAGGTCTTTGCATCGCCTTGAGAGATCTATATCATCAGAGAGATGGGCTTGCCAATATATGAGTTCAGACATAGTGTCAACTCTAGTATTTTCCAGGTGATCCGCAACTTTGTTTGCTTCTCGTTTCACATGAGAAGAGATTAAAGTGAGATTGGGGTGGATGAGATCTCCAAAATCCTCCAAAAGTCATGAGAGTCTCCAGCTGGGGGAGATCCACCTAGGGAGCTCGCCATGTAGGATTTTGTAGATGAGTTGGATGATAATTTGGGAATCTCCCTCAACGATGACCTGATGGTAATGGTTTTGAATGACATCTTGGAGGCCTCTAACAAGGCTTATGAGCTCCGCCACATTGTTTATATTCTCACCCAAAAAGTCGGCCATCAAGTGAATGATCTCACCAATGTCGTTCCGAAGGACTGTGCCGAAACCTGTTGGGCCAGGGTTACCCCTGGAGGCCCCATCAAAGTTTAGCTTGATGAAGCCTTATGGGGGTGGGGTCCATATCGTTGGGTTGTTAGCTCGTCTACCTTTAATCTTCACCTGAGTTTGCACCCGAATTTGCATGTCCCAGCCTCTAAGAATGTTGTCCTCCTTGGGAACGCATTACAGATCTTCGTGGTGCCAAGATTTACTATGGACTGTTTCTCGGATTAGCTTCTTAACCCTCTCCCACGTAATGATGGAAGGGGAGGCTTTTGAGTGGAAGATTCTCTTATTTCTCTCTTTCCAAATTGCCCATAATGTGAAGCCTGAGAGCAGCTGCCAGATGCATTGGAGAATTGGATTATGGAAGGAGATTGTCTCCCAATTAGCGAGGGTATCCCCGATGCTACCTCGATTTCGGTTGGAGCGTTTCATGGCTTGGGCCCCCCAATCCCAGATCTGTTGACTATAGTGGCAATTGTTGAAGAGATGGTCCATGATTTCCTCTCTTTGCCGACAAAGGGTGCATCTGGAGGGACCTATAAAGACTTTCTTTAAAATATTATCCCATGTGAGGATGTGGTTTTGAGTTGTGAGCCAAAGAAAAATGGATACCTTGGGCCAGAGAAAGCATTGCCAGACTTTGCTCTAGATTGTTTCATGGATTTGGTTGTGGTAGTTTCCCTGTAGGTAGTATGCTTCGCTGACCGAGAAGGTACCTGTTATAGAGTGGCCCCATCGAAGTATGTCCGGTCTCTCTTTGATTGGAATTTTTCGATGCAGTGCGCAATCCTACCAAGGTAGAAGGTCGATATCATTTGTGATTTGTAATTATGTTCGCCTTGTTTTCCACTGTCTCCAAGGTTGGCTTCTGTGAGTTGGAATCTAAAAGTATTTAACTGTTCTGAAGATATTCAAATGTAATCTTTGTTTAAGAGGATTGAGGCTTTCCAAGTCGTTGAGAGGGGGTAGTTGTTGCCATGAGTCCTGCCAGAAGAGTGCGCTTTCTCCATTTCTCACTTCCCAAAAAGCATGCTTCTGGATCAGGGGGTGATTTTCCCAAACAGTGTTCCATATACTGGATCCCTGTATATGTTCATTGAATTTAATTAATTGGTCAGGCTGTGTGTTTGGGGCATACTTTTGTTTCCAAATTTGTGCCCAGAGTTCTTTCGAATGCTACAACCACCTCCACCACATTTTGGCTCCCATGACCTGGTTAAGCTTTCCCAGATCCCGTGTTCCTAGCCCTCCGAACTTTTTGGGTTTTCAAATTTTTTTTCCCATCCAACTAAAGCCCACTTTTTATTATTTTGGTGTCCCTGCGACAGGAAATTCCATTGGAGGCTCCTGATAGCCCTAATAACTGAAATGGCCGCTGCCAGAGTAGTAAAGAGGTAGGTGGGCAGAGCTTGCAGGACTGACTTGAGAAGGACCAGTCTGGCAACAATATTCAAAGTTCTAAAGGTCCAGTTATTTAGCCTGTTGGCTATAGACAGGAGCAGGTTGTCCCTTGAAATGGATCGCGCTGGCTCTCTAGTTAGGGGTATGCCTAGGTAGATGGAATGGAGGGAACTTTTAGAGATGCCTAGAAGTCTTGAAAGATGATTCTGAATCGAGACTGGCGTGTTGAAAAAGTAGAGTTTGGATTTGTCCAGGTTTAGAAGCATGCCCGAGGCTTCCATGAAGTCAGAGAGAATTGAGTTGAGATTGGTGGCCTCTCTGACCATGGGGGTGTTCATGAGTAGGGTGTCGTCAACAAACTAGCTATGCGAGGGCGTCAGATGGAGGTTATGAAGGGGTATCCCTTTGAGGGATCCCTCAAGAACCACTGCTTTGAGGTAGCGACCTAAACCTTCTGCCATAAGCACAAAGAGGAAGGGGGAGAGAGGATCACCTTGTCTGATTCCTCTAGTGGAGTGGAAGGGCTGGGAGGGTGTCCCATTGACTAGAATGGAAAAGAAAGCAGAGGAGGTGAGCTTGAGAACCCAGTTGACCCAGAGTTTATCGAAGCCAAAGGACTCCAGCACTGATCGCAAGTATTGCCAGCTTAATCTATCGAAAGATTTTGAGAGATCGAGTTTAATAAGCATACCTGGTGTTTTGCTCGCTTTCAAGGAGTGGATCACCTCATTGGCCAGAATGACACTATCCATGATTTGTCGTCCTTCTACATAACCAGCTTGCTCTTTGGAAATAATGAAAGGTAGGAGTGGCTTGAGGCGAGTAGCAATAACCTTTGTGATTATTTTATATATGACATTGCAGAGGGAGATTGGTCTGAACTGCTTTGGGTGTGTGGCTCGCTTCTCCTTAGGGATTAGAGTGATGAATGTTGCATTGAGTGCAGAGAGAACTTGTCCAGAGGTTCTTGCTTCTTCTACCGCTAGCCAGACATCTTCCTTGGTCATGTCCCAGTAGTGATGGAAAAAATCTGTGGTGAAGCCATCCGGACCTGGTGCTCTTCGTGGGGGCATTTCCTTTACTGTCGTATCCACTTCGGTCTAAGTGATTGGCCTTATCAGTGCTCTATTCAGCTTAGGGGTAATCAGCGGGGGTATGTGCTTGGTTATTTTCTGGATTGCTTCTTCCCTATTCATATTGGTCTATGTGAGGAGATCTTTATAATAGGAGTTGAGTTCCCCCACGATTTGGTCATGATCTCTTATAGGGATACCTTGAGCATCCTCCAATTGGGTGATTTGATTGATGTATCTTCAGTGTGTCATCGCTCTGTGAAAGAATTTTGTGTTCCGCTCCCCTTCTTTAAGCCATTGAACCCTGGATTTTTGCCTCCAAAGGATTTCTTCTTGTTCTCTACAAACCTCCATTTCTGCTTGTAGTTGTTCCTCTTCCTTCACTAGGTCTAGAGTTCTGCTTCTTGAGATGAAGGTTCATTGAAGTCCTTCAAGTTAGCCCTCGATCTCCTTCTGCCTTTGAAATATGTTTCCAAAAGTGGATTTGTTCCAGCTCTTCAATTGTTGCTTGAAGTTCTTGAGGCGCTGCTAGAATTTATACATATGAGTGCCATGATCTATTTCCACCTGGGCCCACCTGGTGTGAGCCAGCTGGTGGAAGTTTGGGTGGGTTAGCTAGAATTTTTCAAAGCAGGAGGGTTTGGGTCTGGGGGTGATACTTGGGTCCAGACAGAAGGCAATAGGCTAGTGGTCCGACCCTGATTTTGGCATTATGTTTGCTTCCATTGCCTGGTCACTTTCAAGAAGGGATTTAGTCACGAGAAAGCGATCTAATCTGCAAGGTACATGTTGGTGTCCTGTTCTTCTATTGGACCAGGTAAATATTCCATTTTGGGTTTCCATGTCAACCATGTTTAATTGCTCTATTAGGGTTTTGAACTTACCACTGTCCTGCTCCAACCGTTTTGTTCCTCCAGTTTTCTCTTCCAGCGTCAGGATCATATTGAAGTCACCTCCAATGATCCAGTGTGGCGTATGTAAAAGAGTTTTGACATGTTGAAGGGTTTTCATGAAGCTCTCCTTTTCTTGGGCTGTCTGCGGACCATAGACATTCATGATGGCTCCTTCCTTGGTGGATCCTGTGACTGTGAAGTGAGTCATTAGAGTACCAGTCGTGGAGAAGGAATGATGCAGAGAGATTGTGTGTGGATTCCAGAGAATACTAGTCCTCCGGAGGCCCCCCCTGAATCTTGGTAAAAGAAATCACAGCCTCTCCAGCTATGTCGAAAGATGTTTTCAGCTTCCTAGCCTGCACATTTAGTTTCTTGCAGAAGAAGGATATCTGAGTTCTCAGCTTTAATACATTCTCGGAGGATCCTCTGCTTGGATCTACCGTTGAGCCCTCTGATATTCCAAGTTATTGTCTTCATCCTGGGGAAGGTGGAGGGGGGTGGAGGTATCCCTCCGATAACCACTGTATCTGGTCTGAGTTGATCATTAGGTGCCCTACCTCTTCAATAAGTTGATGGGCTAGTTTGTGTCCCCTTCTCTTGTTTTCCTTGGTTATTCTCTTGGGTTGTGATCCTGGATCTACCATAATACCTAGCCTAGTTGTAGATCCCACTATGGATTTGGTGAACACTTTATGAACTTTACGGAGCTAATCTACCAAGATATGTTGCAGGTCTTTTTTATTGAGGGCTTCCTCCAGCTTTTCCAGGTCTATATCCGACAAATTTGTTTCATCCATGAGCATGGTGGTGTCTCCATCTGTTCCTGTTTGTGTTGCATGGGTTGTTTCTTTTGATTGGGTTGTAATTGGCACTTCGGTACTTTTTCCCTTCGCTTGTATTGTTGCTTGATGGGGGTTCTGTATTTCCTCCTCTTCTGGCAGCTGATTCAAAACGTCATAGGAGTTTTTAGTGGGGATCTTTGGGATCATGCTCTGGTTCTGTTTCCTTGATGGGTTCTTTCGTCTTCCCGTGACATTGGCGAAGCCATCCTTTTGTTTTCTTTCATTGATCTTGGTGGTTGTAGCATTCAGAGGGCAGTCTTTGAATAGGTGGTCGTGCTCATGGCACTTCTTGCACCAAAAGGGTATGTGTTCGTAATCAATGGTCTGGTTCCAGTCGTCATCCTGGTATTCAAGCATGATAGATCCTGGCAAGGCCTTTGATATGTCCATATAGATGCAGATACGGGTGTATGAGGTGTACTTCCTCATCTTTGTAGCTTTTGAAGCTTTGAGGTATCGTCCCACGGTGTTTCCAATGCCCATGAGTATTTCTTCCAGCCAAAATTCATGGGGCAATGAGTACAGACGGATCCAGACTGGTGTTCTTGTAAAGTCCTCCTTCTCCGGGCTGAATCTGTCTATCCAAAATCTTAGAAACAGTCCCGCTGAATTATAGAAGTACGGTCCATTGTCAAATATTTTGTCCTTGTCTTCGAGGTTGTACAGGATTATTGTGAAAAAGCCCTTGGAGCTAAGCTGGACTTCATAATCACCTTTGGGGTTCCACCAGTCCTTGATCCAGCGTGTGAGATCTCATTCAGTCGGCCAAAGGCCCAAGAATTTGTCGATCAATGCATGATCCATCATAAACTGAGTGTGATTCCCTACTCGAGTTGATTTGATGTGATAATGTGGGGGTTTGTCCATTTGTGGTATACACTTGCCTGGTTCTCATCCTTTGGAAGCTTGTGGATGAGACGTGCTGGGTTCTAGCTCCATTTCTTTTCTGAGTCCTTGTTCTTGGGTGAAGAGATGATCCCGCGGGTGCGCTGGTGGCTCAAAGGCAGGGCACTTAGCACAGATTCCATTTTTGTCGTTGGCAGTGATGTCGTTGTACGAGGAGGGTTTCCCCCCCTCTCCCAAGCTCATTCTGGGTGTGCAGGAATCTCGTGAGGTGTTCACCTTCAGAGTTTGGATTTTAGTGGCAGAGCTCTGGTGTCAGGGAGCGCATCAAAAGCTTCGTGGTTGCAGAGCGCTAGGGTTTCAACCATTTCCCAGGAATGTTCCTTAGGTTTCTAAATTTGATTACCATGAAAATTACAATAAAAAAATACTTAGTTGAAGAACTTCATTAACATCCAAAAGAAGATCTACATTTTTGCAAGGTCTTGCTACATAGTAGGGTGATTACAAATGAGGATGAATGTTGCTAGCTTATCTCTCTTCAAGCCATATAAGTCAAAAATATAATTTATAATTTTTTATAAAGTTATAATGTACATTTCATTTAAAAAAATTTGCACCTAACAATTTTTCAATTAACAAGCAAGAATAAATATCAAATTTTAACACTATGATATCAATTTTTCAATTTAACAAAGAAGAATTAACATCAAATTTTAACACTATATCATATATTATTGTGTTTTTTTTAAATAGTTTTTTTTTAAATAAATTTATATAACATTTTAGATTTATGACCATAAGATTATATCTTAATATAACTAGCACAACCACCTTATAAAGGTGATTAATATATATGGATAAGCTATATCAATCACTTTTATAATAAATATGTAAGATCATGTTAAGGTTTTATATTTAGTTAAGGTTTCATATTATAATTAAAGTTAGAGTTAGGATTTCAAATTAAAATTAGACTTTCATATGTACTCCATTCTCCCCTTTCCAAACTAATAAAGTATATCTAAATATCAATCACTTTGATTCCAATTGATATTGATTTTACAGATTGACAAAAGAAAGCTAACTCACTACCACTACTTTGATGGAAGAACTCACAACCAAAACCCTCAAAGTCTTAGACATACAGCTTGAGTGGGCCTAATGGTTAAGGACATGTGTTTCCTCTTAAGAAGTCACAGGTTCAATCAAAGCTATTATAATATTCATTATAAGTCAAAATCAAAGTTATTATAACATTCATTAAGAAAATGTAATAAAACCATTAATAATAATTGTTTTATATTGCTAAGTGTTTACAAATCATAAATTAGTATCACTTAAATTGTTATAAATCTTGAAGCTATTATAACATTCATCAAAATCTCTTAATATTTAATAAATATATTTATAATAATTGTTTTTTATTATTAAGTATTTACAAATTTATCATTTGTTGCAAAATTATCTTTAAAAAATATATAAACAAATTAATGTAATGAAAAGAATATGCAAAATGATTAATCAAAGTTATTATAACATTCATTAAAATCTCTTAATATTTAATAAATCTATTAATAATAATTGTTTTGTATTATTAAGTATTTACAAATTTATCACATCCCTGCAAAATTATCTTTAAAAAATATATAAATAAATTAACGTAATGAATATGAACCAATCCCTTAAATTTTGTTGCAAAATTATCTTTAAAAAATATATAAACAAATTAATGTAATGAATATGAACCAAAATGAGCATGATCTAATCATCATACCAGGGACCAGAAAATTGCAAACAATATTTTCTTAAGAATAACAGAGTTTCCTGTAAATATTGATTAAATTCAAGATTTTCTTAGGCATTACAGTGTTATCTATAAATATTGATTAAATTCTAAGCCTCGCGACCATTAACTAAAACTAATTTATAATCCATATGAATAATAGAATAACTAAAACGAAATTATAGTCCATATGAATAGAGATAAATATATATTGCTAAGGAGATAAATATATATTGTTATTGCAATACTCTGACCTAAGAGGCATCCTCACGCACCTATTGCAATATAGCCCTTATATGTCTCATATTGAAGAAGGATTAAATTCCATGGAAAAATATTGTTTTTTTTAAATAATGTGCATTGATCCGAAGATATAAAAGTGGGTGCGCCAATGGGTGGAGATCGAAATGATATGGAAAACTATGATGATTCAGACGGGGATAGAAACATTTATTTTCATTGCATGTATTCAAACAGAAATCGAATCCGAATCCATGCAAGGCACAACGTATGGCGGGGATCGAATCCATGCAGGCACAAAAAGGACCGGGGAGGTAACATTTATTTTCATTGCATGTGTTCAGACACGGATCGAAGCCATGCAAGGCACAACGTATGGCGGGGATCGAATCCGTCGACATTCAAATCTTCTTTTGTATTGTGTCCGTTGATTTCAGGAGGAGAGTTGGAATCAACGTGCAGGGTTGACACTTCTAGATTCCAAGGGGATATTCCTGGAATCAACGGATCAGAGAAAAAGCATCATAAAGTTCATCCTTAGTCCAGAAGGAAGCAAGTGACCTCTTCTAGTCCCCTATAGCTTTCAACGATAGTTGACCGCGTATAAGCCAGTACTTCTTTTACCATATTTGGTACATTTTGTATCATTTTTCCTAGTTTTCCCAAGTTGTAAATTATTTTTTAATAAATATTTTTTTCAAACATTAAAAATTCTTTTATAATTTTCAAAAAACTTTATTTCCATTTTTTATTGGCTCTCACGATATGGATGGGAATAATTTTTTTATTGGCTTTCACGATATTGATGGGACTAAATACCCATGGTGGAAGGAAAAATCATTTTCTTAATTCTTAAACTTTAAAATAGATTTAAAAAATTGATTAGTTGAATTGATGGGCTCTCAGTTTGACACTACCATGCTGCAAAGAAGCTCACACTGTCATCTTGCAACTAAGATGGCACTGCTAGCTCTTACAATGTTTCCAGAGCCCTATTCTCCTCGTCACTGCCCTTCACCGCCTTGCCATCTCTTCATCCTGTGGCCAACACTTGGCTTTGCACCTGGCTCATTACATTCACCATGCTGTCACCAGATAAGAGATATGTGTGCATATGTATCTTTATATCAGCTTGTCTCTCCTTTTTTCAAAGCTAGAAGCTCCATGCTTAACGCATCACCTTCCAATGAAAGTTTCAAAAAATTCAAACGAGATCCATTCACCCCAAAGACTATGAAAGTTAGAAAAATTTCAAAATTGCAAAAAATTAAGAGTTACGAGCATTAAATGCACATACACTTGCTCTTGCTCCCTGGTGTAACTAACTTGGAGAAGGCTAGGTGAATCCTCACACGGGAAACAACTAGGTTGGGTGAATCCGGACGCGGGCAACAACAGGGTGAAAGCATAGGAGCAGTCATCTTCATATAATTTTATTTGTTCTGCTGCATGAGTAGAAAAAGTATTGAAGTACCGCTCTTTCTCCCAGCCATCTCCCTATTACTTTCATATAATTCTATTTGTTCTGCGGCATGAGTAGCAGAAGTATTGAAGTACCTCTCTTTCTCCCAGCCAGCTTGTTTCCCTACTACTTGAAAAGGAAGAAAAATGTATATCTTTGTTAGACATGGTAAATTGAATTTCATTTTTGAATCTGTTACTTCATTTCTATTTGAATCTTTAACATCTATTTCAGATAAAAAACTTTTGTCGTATCAAACTGACTATCCTATTCAAGAAAATAATTTCTCAAAAATTTTCGACTATGTCCATTGTGAGCTTGCTAAATTCTATAAAAAGACATTTCTACAGATACACTAATCCATTCATACCTGAGAAATGACGCCGAGAAACCTCAAAGAAATTTCCCTTGCCGAAGAGAAAACTACCGTGGGCACTGGTGCCTACCATTC
>ML785138.1:1009195-1043979 GCA_009831015.1 Picea engelmannii
GATATACCTATTACCTCCTTCGCTTACCACCCTCACCTCCTGTTGACACTTGTCTTCCACTCACCTCTCCCTTCTTTCATGTTGTTTCAGCGCCACTCTTCACTATATCCCCGCCTGCCATGTGTATTCCACTCCCCACCTCATCTCACATCCCCTTTCTGCCTCCACCTCTCACCTCATGCCATCTATCTCCCATGTCATCTCCACCTATATGGTTGTCCCCACTCTCCCTTTGCCACCACACCCTTTTCCCCCGCCGCATCGTTGCCACGTCCTTCCACCCAGCCACTGAACATGTGTCATATGCTGCTGAAGTTGTACCATTTGCCTCGCTCATTCCTCCTCATCAGCATCCATGGTCGCCAACCAGTCTTCCTTGTATGCATCCAACAAGGCACAAAAGGTGAAGGAAAGACAACCACATGTTCAAGCACGGGCGCTGACTCTGCTCACTCAGATCTCGATGAAGCAATTAATGTAAATGTGGAAGGTGGATGAGACATCGTCCCCTTCCATAAATAGAAGGCCAGAAAGGGACAAAGCGTATAGGTAGGCTATCAATCTGAACTGACAAACATCGCATCCGACAGAATACTGCATGGGCAGTCTAGCCAACATCTGCATGCACAGCCTGACAGAGAATCTCATCAACGCAAAGTCTTGAATGTATGACATGATCATGTTTCAGGCAGTCCAAGCTAGTTCTGAGTATATGTAGGCATTTTTTCCATTTTGTTAGTGTCGATGGTTGAGCTAGGCTCCCGTGTTGTAAGTTTTGATGAAGCATTGGTTCCTTTGGTTATGCATTGTTAGGATATTTAGACACTTAGGAGTTAATTAAGATCTACTTGGTCTAATGTGTCGTTAGGTAAAAGTGTGTTTCTTAGTGTGTTTCTTTAGTATGCATCAATATGCATTTATAGTTAGGAAATCTGACGGTCATGATATGTTCTCCACATAGAGTGATCTGACGATTCATACTCTCCTCAATCTTAACGACCAATGATCTGTGGCTTAACACCCGATTGGTCCATGATCTCTATTGAAAGAGAATGGAGGGTCATTTGCCGAGTGATTGATTGTGAGAAACTCTCTTGTAAAATATCTCTGTAATCTTTTTCTTTGCATTAATAAACTGCTCCAAGTGGTCGCGTTGGCTGGGGTCGTGGATGTTTCCCCGTAGGGGTTTTACCACGTGAAAATATCAGTGTGTTGATATTTGATCTCGTTATTTGAGTGGTTACTGAAGGTGTTCGTCCTCTGTTGGAATACCTGTGTTGTAGAGCATGGTATTAGAGCCTGTTTGAATACCTGTTCCTATTGTAGAACAAGATTGTGAAACTGAGTTTCCTCATTTCCATTTTCTATCATTTTCATACATTTATGGGCTGAGAGGATTCTTCCATTGTGTCTGGAGCACTCGTTTCAATCAAGAACACTTTTCGTTTCACTTGAAAAGGTTTCGGTTTTCCCAAGATACGGCCATTATAGTCAGATCCGGAGGTATAAAGCTTGAATACACATTTTTTTAAATTTTTGCATAGTAGTATTTTGGTTTTATTTTGGTTTTGTTTTAATTATTTCCTGGTTTCTACTCATTTAGATATGCGTATGCTCTTTGCCCCATGCCTTGTGCGATCTCGGAAAATCATAAACAAATAGGAAAAGGTGCATCTTCTGGGTAAGCTAATCGAGATCTAACCCTTGTTGTCATCGAGAAGCGAAATTTTTTTCTTGTGTGAAAACAATTTTTTTTAGCACGCTCTCCAAGACTGTCTTCCACAAAAACAACACCCCCAATACTCCTTTTGAACATTACAATACGTTTTGCTAGATCATTTGGTTAAAAGTTGCCTTATTAAGTAAAAGGTCTTGAGTTCAAGTCTCTCTTTTGTTACCTTTTTTGAAAAAGTTCATGCTAAAATTGTAAAGTGTATTTCACTTCGAGTATAAAAGTGAATCACTATAAGTAGCTTTAATATTTTATTTTAGAGTTATTTATTTTGCATGCATCTTTTCTATTATAAAGTAACTTCAATGTAAAGGTGATCCCCACTTCTCTTTATAAAAGTGGGTCACTTCATAAAGCAACTTACACAATCACGTGGTCATTTGGTTACTGATTGTGGTTTTTTTTTAAAAGAGCAGACTCTAACATCGGAAGTTCATTTTCAGTGTCGTTTTTTTTAAAACCGCATAAATTTTTGAGTTCTTTCCATCCAGATGATCAGTATTAGTTTTTAAATCCACATTATCTGCATATTTAATATGGTTTCTACAAGTATTGTCTTGCTTACCAGCACCAACTACTTCCAATGGAAATCCCATATGGAATATTTATTAAGAAGTAAAGGCTTGTACCAGATTAACTTGGGAAAGGAAAAAACACCCACTGATGCTAATAAGAAAGCCAAGTGGGATAATAGAAATCACGAAGCACAGGGACTAATCGGAATTTTCATCTCTCTTGATTTAAGGTACCACCTTCAAGATATTGATGACCCCAAAGAAGATTGGAACACGATTGAATCTGTGTTTGGTAAACTCAATATTATTCGAGAACAACAGTTAGAAAATCAAATACTGACCTTGAGTACAAATGATTTTTCTTGCCTTGGAGACTATCTATCTAGGTTTAAAACAATCATAATTTTATGTGAAGAATGTAAGATAAAGATGGAGGAAGAGCATTGAATCTATCTTATTCATTTTAAGCTAGGTAGTGCATATTCTGTGTTTGTATCTACCTTTTATGCCATGAGAGAGGCTCTAGGGGAAGAATCTTATGAAAAACCCACTCTTGATTCATTTTGTGCTTCTTTGATTCGAGAGGAAGATAAGCTTGTACAATTTGGAGTGATCAACATTGCAGGTCCCTCCAACAATGCGTTAGTTACCCAACAGAAAGATAAACCCAAGTATCCCAAGAAGTAACATCCTCGCTACAACAACAAACAACATAAGGATCCCAAACTTTCTCAGACAACTTCAGCTCCCACTGGTGACAAAGGAGCAAAATATAAAAGTAAGAATACTAACCGACATTGCAACTTTTGTGATAAAGATGGTCATGATGAGTTGAAATGTTTCAAGAAGATGGCAGCTTTAGAAGCGGCGATGAAGAAGCACAACATCGGTATTGATTTTACTTATTCTTCTCATGGACATGCACTCTCTGCTTCTGGTTTCTCCTTCAATTCAAATTCTACTACTACTTCTTCTTCTGATGAGTGGCTTATTTATTCAGGAGCATCTTATCATACGGCTAAGGATAAAGCCACATTTTCTTCTCTAAATGAATGTAACACCAAGAAAATATTTTTTGGTGATGATATATCTCTTAGTGTTGTAGGATATGGAACAGTTCAAGTAGATAATAGTCATTTCAATGATGTATTATGTGATCCAAGTCTTTCTTGTAACCTTCTATCAATATATCAAATCACTCATTCAGGTGAAGGTAAAACTGTCGAGTTTTCACCTCACCAAGTTGTAATCAAGGATCTAAAAGATCCTAAGCATGTTCTTGCAACTGGAATTGTTGATGATATTACCAGGTTGTACAAGTTTGACAACTTTGGGTCATCATCTTTTTCATCAGTTTTTGTTGCTCATAGCGATGACTTGAGCAAACTTTGGCATGAGCGGTTTGGTCATATAAACTATCGCTCATTGCAGTAACTATGTAATCAACAAATGGTGACTGGTCTTCCTCTTGTTTCATGTAGAGATGGTGTTTGTGTTGGTTTTGTTCTCGGCAAACATCATCGAGACAGTTTTGAAAAATGTGCCTCTTGGCACGCCTCGGTCCCTTTATAGCTTGTTCACAGTGATTTGTGTGGTCCACTTTCTTATTCTTCCTTTTCTGGGTGCAAGTATTTCTTAACTTTCATTGATGATTTTTCCAGGCGTACTTGGGTTTACTTCTTAAAACTTAAGAGCGAAGTTTTTGACAAGTTTTTGGCCTACAAGGCTCTTGTAGAAAAGCAATTCGGACATCAAATTCAAAAGTTAAGAACAAATATTGGAGGTGAATATGTGAACAATAATTTTACAAGTTACTGCACTACATAGGGCATACAAATGCAACACATTGTTCCATATACACCACAACAAAATAGTGTTGCTGAAAAAAAGAACCACACATTAAAATAAATGGAAAATTGTATGATCCAATCTAAGGGATTAAGTCTAAAGTATTGGGCGGAAGTGATCAACTGTGAAAATTACATAGTTAATCACACTCCCACAAACACTCTTAAAAATATAACACCGAAAGAAGATTGGACTAAAATTAAACCAGATGTAAGTCACTTCCGTGTATTTGGCAGTATAGCATGGGCTCACATTCCTGATGAGAAAAGGAAAGCATTGCAGCCTAAAAGTGAGCAGTGTATATTTGTTGGTTATTCTGAAGATGTCAAAGGTTATAGCCTTATTCAACCACATTGTAATGAAATTATTCTTAGAAGAGATGTTAAATTTGATGAAAATCTCTTGGCCTGCGAGCCTAAGTTGGTGGTTGTGCCTTCTTCAGCTTGGGAGCCATCTTCGACATTTGTGTCTTCTTCTGTTCTTATTTTGGTTTCTTCTTCAGATGATGAAAGTGAGGATGATAATCCACCTCCACTTGATGACATTCCTCCATATGATTTGTTTGAACCTGAACAAGCACTAGTTCCACCGCGTCCTAGATGGGTCCGTTCAACACGAGAAGCAGTTGGTGATCCTTCAGATCAGCGTTGAACACGTTCACAGTTCTAGTGAGACTCTTCTCTTCTAGTTCAAGTTTCAAAGAATCACGATCTAGAGACATTTGCAGAAGCTTCAGGCCATCCATATTGGGATACAACAATGAATGAAGAGTATCGTTCTTTAATGGAAAACAATACTTGGGATATTGTACCTCTTCCAAAAGGAAGAAAACTTGTAAGATGTAAATGGGTCTACAGAACTAACTATGCATCAGATGGAAGTGTTGACGGACACAAGGCTCGGTTAGTTTCCAAAGGATTTTACCAAGTTGAAGGAATTGACTATAATGAAACCTTTTCCCCTGTAGCTAAAATGAATTACATCCGCCTTGTTCTTTCCCTTGCCGCCTCACATAAATGGGAGGTCCATCAGATGGATGTTAAATCTGCCTTCTTGCATGGCAATTTGAAAGAAGAAATCTACATGGAACAACCTCCTGGACATGTCCAGAATGACTCTAGCCTTGTTTTTCGCCTCAAGAAATCTCTTTATGGTCTCAAGAAAGCTCCCCGAGCTTGGTATGCCAAAATGGACAAATTTCTTATTGCTACTAGATTCTCTAGATGCCATTCTAATCCTAATTTATATACCAAGAAAGTAGGAGCCATCTCATAATCCTTTTCCTTTATGTTGATGACCTTATCCTTACTGGTATTGACCCAAAACTTTTAAACCATGTGAAAAATAGCCTTAAGAAGAAATTTGAAATGACTGACTTAGGCTTTTTGCACTGTTTCGTTGGCCTCCAAGTTTTGCAAACCAATGAAGGAATTTTTCTTTCCCAGTCTAAGTATGTGTGTGACCTTCTTCGTCACTTTCACATGGATGATTGTAAACCAACCCCTTCTCCCTTCCAGTCTGGAGTCAATCTTACTGCCACCTATACTTCTCCTGAAGTTGATGCCACCCTGTACTGTCATTTAGTTGGTAGCCTCTTATACTTGAATCATACCCATCCTGATATTTCCTTTGTTGTTGGTCTTGTTCCCTGGTATATGCAAACACCCCATGAATGCCATTGGAAAGCTGCTAAAAGGATACTTCACTATGTCTTTGGTACAATTCAGTTTGGGATACATTACAGTTCAGGGGGGGCTCCTTTATTGGTTGGTTTCATTGATTCAGATTGGGCCAACAACCCTCATGATCAGAAGTCTACTACAGTTTATGTTTTCAGCCTTGGTTCAGGACCTGTCACTTGGGCCTGTAAGAAACAACGGGCTATTGCACTTTCTTCAGCAGAAGCAAAGTACCGATCAACGGTAAATGCAAGTCAGGAAGCCTTGTGGCTTCGACAGATCCTTTCAGAGTTTGGATTCGAGCAACAGCATCTGACCAGCCTTTGGTGCGACAATCAAAGTTCCATCAAGCTCGCCAAAGACCCATTTCAACATCAGCGTAGCAAGAACATCAAGCTACACATGCACTTCATCAGAAAACTCATTCATGATCAAGTTATTGAAGTGCTCTTTTTCCCTACAGAAGATCAAGTGACATTTTCACAAAGTCTCTTATAGAATCGAAGTTCTCCAAACTTCGATCTACGTTAGGAGTTTAGGAAGTTGTCATTAAGGGGGGATAGGATTTAATGCCTCCTTCCTTCTCCTATTGTGTCACTATTGTAAATCCTTCAATCCTATCCCAATTTCTTCTTAAGGGGGGATGTTAGGATATTTAGACACTTAGGAGTTAGTTAAGATCTAATTGGTCTAATGTGTCGTTAGGTAAAAGTGTGTTTCTTAGAGTGTTTCTTTAGTATGCATTAGTATGCATTTATAGTTAGGAAATCCTACGGTCACGATATGTTCTCGACATAGAGTGATCTGACGGTTCATACTCTCCTCAGTCTTAACGGCCATTGATCCATGGCTTAACACCCGATTGGTCCATGATCTCTATTTAAAGAGCATGGAGGGTCATTTTCTGAATGATCGATTGTGAGAAACTCTCTTGTAAAATCTCTATGTAATCATTTTGTTTGCATTAATAAACTGGTCCAAGTGGTCGTGTTGGATGGGGCCGTGGATGTTTCCCCGTAGGGGTTTTACCATGTGAAAACATCGGTGTGTTGATCTCTGATCTGGTTATGTGAGTGGTTACTGAAGGTGTTCGTCCTCTGTTGGAATACCTATGTTGTTGAACATGCATCGGCACTTAAGACTTCTTGTTTAATGAAAGTTATCCTCTTTCCATCTCTTTGTAAACACTGTGTAAAAATAGTCGGAATTGGAGGATCCAGTCGAGGGTAGTTGTATTGTTATGATGGATGTTTGATCATAGCAATATTATCACCAGTTTTAAGAAGTTTTCTGTGTTTCCTTTTCCCTCTCACACTGAGTAGCTTGGAATTGGAGGATCTAGTCGAGATGTTACAGTAGCATCATGATATAGGTTTGATCGTTGTGTTGTTGTAACTGTGTCATTTAGGCGCATTTCAGTGTCCTGTTTCTCTTCCCCGATATGTTGGAAGGTCGGATGCCCATAGTTGTCTCATTTACCATTTTCATCAAGTCTTCCTTCTACTCATTTTAATCTCAACTTACTGATGGAAGTTAGATCAAGACCTCACTTGTTCATGCATAGCTTGGTCTGAGATTCTGAGTTAAAACGATACTCTCCTAGGTATGCACCCATTCGACCAACCTTTATTCATTCATTTGTGACATATAAAATTGATGGGTATCAGGCTTACCTATGCTGCAATCTAGAGGTGATCTCTGGTGCTAACATTTCTAGCGTCGTTGTCGGGGACAAAGTTGAAGATTTTCCCCTAGATTGAACAACAAAGCTTAGTGGTTCTGGAGGTGCATTAGAACTTAGTACATCCAAGATTTCTACTGTTCACCTGGCGACTCCATTTTGACAACTCCACTGGTGTGACCTCATTGCTCAGCTGGCTTCGAAAGGCAGACACACGTGGTCTCATCCACAACTACCTCTAGCTACACCTGAAGCTAATTCACAAAAAAATATCAGAAAGGGAAAGGCCCTCCGAGAAAGTACTTCTACTGTTGACCCTATTGGCGATGGAAGTCACTCCTGGATTGCAGCAGGAGCAGAGCCCAATGCCCATCAGTTTATGTCACGATTTGTTTAATGGGGCGATCAAATGGAAGTTAACTCAAAACAACGTGGTTCTAACTTCGAAACTAGGCCAGGCATGCATGGGTAAGTGAGGTCTTAGAGAACTTCAGATAGTGAGTTGTAGTAAGGGTGAGTAGGGGGAAGACTTGTATCAGAGAGATGCAAGGGTCTGTCATAAACATCCGGTTTCTAATAGACTGTAGAAGAAGACATCCGAACGCAAGATCTTCTCACATTCGAACGCAAAAAACCAAAGAATACAATAATGCAACAATAAATCCTTTATCATAACATCATCGCAATAATTCGCATGAATCAGTCGTTCACGAACTCTCTTAGTATAATATGAAAACTAGACGGAGTGAGAAGACTGTCTGTCATTAAACAAGAAATCTTACATAACAATCCATAACCAGAGAACTAGAGTCTATGCTAAAACTTTACAATCGGGAACTTAACTCTACCATCGATGCTTACAAAAATGGTGAAAATGCCTACATATACTCAAAAACAACCACAACAGCAAAAACAAGACGTTGCATTAAAAACATTGCGTCTGCATGTCTTCTGACAGTCTGTGCATGCAGACTTTGGTCGATCGTGCACCCAAGACTTGGTGTCCCCTCGGCCAAATTCGGACGACTATTCTTTGTCAGACACCACCTTAACTACGCATGGCTCCTGCAAGGGAAGTAGTTGAGCCATTAAGAGCCGATCGAGCATGTGTAGACCTCCTTGGCGAGTCGAGGACTCAGTGTGGCTTCCATGAAAAGAACCAGTTCAGAGGACCTTCTCGGGTAGACTTTCAGCCGGAACATCCATACTTTGCAATTAATGAGTGAGGCGAGGTTTCAACCACCCTCTCTCTTCTTCATTCATACCCAGCAGGTACTGGGATTTAGATCACGTTGAATCGGCGTCTGGAGAACACAGTGCCCCCCCCTCTGAAACTCAATTCGGTGCTTTTGGCCTCCCTTTTGTACAGCCCTTTCTACTTTCTCGAGTGACCACAGGCCGTGACCCTACGCTTACCTTCAAAGGTGCTTTCGGCATTTCGCCGATCGACGATTTCAACTGTAAAGAATGGGAGGCTCCTTCTCTCCCGAAACACCGATCCCTGATATGCCGACTGGCCGCCACCTGTCCCAATTGAATCAGACGACCCAGAATTTCCCTAAAGTATGGGCGCTAACCTTCATGCTAAATCCCAGGCAACATGACAGCCCCAAAAACTCGATGACTGTCGATCTACTTCATCAATTGATCCTTTCCGTTGAAATCAGACTGCTCGCTCGCTTGATTTTAAGCCCGAAATGGACTTCTTTTGTGAGCTGCGCTCGGTGCTTATGGTTGCGGCCCTTGAATAAAACACACCCGACTGGTTTTCAAACCCCACTTCTATGCGTTTACACCATAGACCTAAAATCAGAGAGGAGAATACCCCTATACAAGAAATGTTGCTAACATTAGGCTCCATGGGGGATAGAGTCGTCCCTGTGATGCTCTAAGAACTCATTTTGCAGTTCCAATGCCTTGTTGTTGGGCTATGGAGTCAAGTTCAAAACCTCTTACTGAGAAATATATGCCGAAAGGAAAATAAAACAAACAAATGTGCCTGCTCAAAAGAGATTATTTATGTATAGGCCCTAAGCTACTACGCTGAATATATATGAGCTAGGTGAAAGCAAATTTCCACCATAGCCACCCATGCTGCTTGGTGATTCGTCCCTCCTCTTTACCGCAGATGTTCCATAAAATGCTAGGGAGGTATGACAGCCAGATGAAGATGAGGTTAACCATGATGTCCATACCCCCAAAAGTTGAGAAGGGGAATAAATTTATAGGCAAAGAAAAACTCCATATAAGACCCCACAGGGTCACAATATATAATGCCAGGGGAGTTTAGTTGGTCAGAAAACATCTCTTGTCCTCCATGGTTGTTCACCTGTGGCATGATGTCTTTAGAGTGCACAAGTGGGTGGAGGATAGATGCAGGTTGGCCAATGCCAAATGACACCTGCCCACAAACAGGCTCTGGATAGGAGATGAGATGTCTACTAATCCCTTCCTCTTTATGCTGCTATGTGCTTCCTGCAAGCCTAGTAGAGTTGATTTCCACCCATGGCCTTTCCTTAATTAATAAAGGAACAGGCTCTATAATGTGATCTTGGAAATCTTTCATAACGCAATACTCCCTTGTGAGTATTGATGGATTAATATTTATAGAACATTTCAGGAAATCTGAAATGTAGGACTCCATGTGTATGACCACTAGATTGTGAGGAATATGACAAAACCCTGGCCACTTCAGAAGACCAGGATGCTCCTCTGCAAAAGATTCTCTGCTCACAAAAGAATTTCCCTCTCCCTCCTTGAAAAACCACTCTGGATCTTCTACAGCTGCAACTTCTACCCCAGAAAGATGATATTCAAATAAATGAGCAGCAGGATCTAGATCATAATGACCACTTTTGGGTTCTTGTTCCAGATCTTATCCATAATTGCTATATCCTTGTTCGGATTCTGAAACAGACTGATAGTCTTCTTCCTCCTGTATATGCAAATCTGCCTGCTTATGAGTCCACCTGCTATCCCTGATGTTTTCTTCAACCTCTATAGCATCCTCAAACATATGTATTAATGATGAGGATCTCCTCTCTCTTAGGAGGAAGACTAGCTCTAGATGATGATCCATGATATAGTACACCATAGCAACAGTCTCTGTGGGTCTGATCTCTACAGGCATGCTATGATAAGCACTAAAAAATCTTCTGTTGAAAATAACCAAGGCTTCATCTTCCCCTCTCCTCAAGGCATTAAACTCAGACCAATATTGATCAAGGGACCTTTTCTCACCCCAACCTTTTAAAAAAACATGGTATAGTTCGGTCCAGGAACCAATAGAATCGGTCTCCAGACATCTAAACCACGTTGCAACATCTCCAGAAACGGAACGTGAGAACATCCTCATGACAACATCCTCGTGAATGATCTCAAACTGATCAATAAGGGTCTTAAAGGCCTCCATATGCTTCTCAACTGTAACATGACCTTCCCTAGAAAATCGAGGAAGATACTCAAAGAAATCATGAGGATAAGGGTTAAGGTGATATGACAACCTCAAAGGTTTAAACAACCTATTTCTGATTTTGACTTGAAAAGAAGTGGGTTGATCATGGGATTCAACAAGAGGCTGGGAGGGCTCAGTAGGAAAAAAAGGGGGTAACGAGGTCTGGGAAGACTGTGAATTATCCTCAACCTCCTCAGGACTACAAGGGCACTCAAATCCAAGAGGAGGTGTGATACAAATCTCATCTTCATGGATAGGCAGAGGTGAAGGCACAAGATCGATATCTACAACACAAGAAGAGGGTATTCTTGCTTCTTCCAAGGCTGAGTGGATAAGGGGAGGCTCAAGGACATCAGAGTGTACAAAGCACCGGAAGAAATTCTCTATAAATGAAGGGAAAGAGAAGAATGAGCTGACAAAGAAATACAGAACTTCATGCAGTAAGCTCGTAAACTGATACCTGGTCTTTCCCTTTGACATGGACTCCTTCTGTCAACAGAATCCCTTCCAGTGGAGTATTTAAATGTGGAGTCGCCAGGTGAATGCTATGCAGAATGAGTGTGTCTGGCCCTCGTTCACCATCAAAGACTAGAACTGAGCTTCGTGTCTCCCAAGAGCTACCAGGTGTAGCCAGAGGCACTGCAACATAGGAGTTACCAGGTGGAATGACCTCAGAGGAGTCGCCAGGTGCAAGTGCAATCTTCAAGGGTTCTGATATCTGATGCACCTTCAGAATCAGAAGCTCGTCCCCGGCAACGGCGCCAGAAATGTTGGCGACGGAAGTCACTCCTAGATTGTAGCAGGAGCAGAGCCCGACACCCATCAGTTTATGTCATGATTTGTTTAATGGGGTGATCAAATGGAAGTTAACTCAAAACGATGTGGTTCTAACTCCGAAACTAGGCCAGGCATGCATGGGCAAGTGAGGTCTTAGAGAACTTCAGATAGTGAGTTGTAGTAAGGGTGAGTAGGGGGAAGACTTGTATCAGAGAGATGCAAGGGTTTTTCATAAACATCCGGTTTCTAACAGACTGTAGAAGAAGACATCCAAACGCAAGATCTTATCACATTCGAACACAAAAAACTAGAGAATACAATAATGCAACAATAAATCCTTTATCATAACATCATCGCAATAATTCGCATGAATCAGTCGTTCACAAACTCTCTTAGTATAAGATGAAAACTAGACGGAGTGAGAAGACTGTCTGTCATTAAACAAGAAATCTTACATACCAATCCATAACCAGAGAACTAGAGTCTGTGCTAAAACTTTACAATCGGGAGCTTAACTCTACCATCGATGCTTACAAAATGGCGAAAACGCCTACATATACTCAAAAACAACCACAGCAACAAAAACAAGACGCTGCATTAAAAACATTACGTTTGCATGTCTTCTGATAGTCTGCGCATGAAGACTCTGGCCGATCGTGCACCCAAGACTTGGTGTCCTCTCGGCCAAATTTGGACGGCTATTCTTTGTCAGACGCCACCTTAACTGCACATGGCTCCTGCAAGGGAAGTAGCTGAGCCATTAAGATCCGAGCTAGCGTGTGCAGACCTCCTTGGCGAGTCGAGGACTCGGCGTGGCTTCCATGAAAAGAACCAGTACAGAGGACCTTCTCGGGTAGACTTTCGGCTGGAACATCCATACTTTGCAATTAATGAGTGAGGCGAGGTTTCAACCACCCTCTCTCTTCTTCATTCATACCCAGCAGGTACCGGGATTTAGATCACGTCGAATCGGCATCTGGAGAACACAGTGCCCCCCCTCTGAAATTCAATTCGGCGCTTTTGGCCTCCCTTTTGTACAACCCTTTCTACTTTCTCGAGTGACCACAGGCCGTGACCCTACACTTACCTTCAAAAGTGCTTTCGGTGTTTCGTCGATCGATGATTTCAGCTATAAAGGATGGGAGGCTCCTTGTCTCCCGAAACACCGATCCCCGATACGCCGACTGGCCGCCACCTGTCCCAATTGGATCAGACGACCCATAATTGCCCTAAAGTATGGGCGCTACCCTTCGAGCTAAATCCCAGGCAACTTGACAGCCCCGAAAACCCGATGACCGTCGATCTTCTTCATCAATTGATCCTTGTCGTTTAAATCAGACTGCTCGCTCGCTTGATTTTAAGCCCGAAATGGAGTTCTTCTATGAGTTGCACTCGGTGCTTATGGCTGCGGACCTTGAATAAAACACATCCGACCAGTTTTCAAACCCCACTTCTATGTGTTTACACCAGAGGCCTAAAATCAGAGAGGAGAATACCCCTATACAAGAAATGTTGCTAACAGAACCAGGTATTTCTGATGATTTTCTTTGTTCCCCTATAGAAACTCCAATAGTTTCTTCTCATTTTCATATTATACCCTATGTTGGAGTTTCCTAAAGTTTAAATTTTGGGAGTGCTCTTGTTGAGTTTTCTCCTCATGGTCTTAGATTGGAGGGAGAAAGCCTTGTCACTCCACTCCCTCCTGAAGTTGTACCATGGTTTATACCTAGGACTTCATAAGATTTGCCCACTCTTGGTTTTATCACCCCTTCTCCTGTTACAATTACTGGTTTCAAAGAAAAAGAAGCCTCTACTCCTCAAACCCTGTAGCCTTTTCTCCAGATCCTCCGTTGTTCCCCTTCCCTCTCGGAAGATCAGTTCCAGTTTATTCTTCCAAGACTCCATCTCCTCCTGGTTCTCCTTCGATCCATACTCTGATGGCAGGAGCTATTCCACCCAGAAACAGAATGGATGTTATTGTGGCCGCAAGATATGCCCCACTGGTCCTACCTCAGCCTCTAAATGCTCTCCCTACTAGAGATTACCTGAAGTACATGCCTAAGTTCACTGGAGAAGAAGACATAATTGCAGAAGAGCACCTAGTTGCCTTCTACAGTTATGCAGATAATCTAAATATTGAAAATGAAGACGTCTGGATGAGAGTCTTTGTCCAGAGCCTGGATGGTGAAGTTAGAAAATGGTTTAGGGGGTTGAAGCCTGGATCTATTGCTGGAATTGAGGCTTTAGATGATGTTTCCTTGAGGTAGTGGGGGGATAAAAAGGACTTTATGTATTATATCACAGAGTTTGGGTCCCTGAAAAGAAAAGAGGGAGAATATGTTTTTGATTTCTCCAAAAGATTCAACAAAATGTACAACAAGATCCCTGCTAAGATTAAGCCTACATAAGCCTCTTCCAAAATCTCTTATGCTAATGCATTTGACTCTAATTTTTGCCTCCTACTAAGAGAGATAAGAGCTACTTCCCTAGCTCAAATGCAAGATGTTATTGTAGAAGTAGAGACTAATGTGTTGGCGGTTGACAGGCTCAGAAATAAGGTTGATGCAGACATAAGAAGGGGAAGATCTGAGGCCTCAACCTACGGTTCCTCTGCGCCTCACCCTCAAGTCGATGAATTGAGCAAGATGGTGAGGTCTCTTTCTGTAGAGATGGAGAAGATGAATTTTGAGGGTAAGTAGAGTTATAAGAATGCCCAAAATGTTGATAACAGAGGCAATTTCAGAAGATCGATTTTTTCCCCTCAGATTCTCCCAAGGGAACCCGGGAATAGAGATAGAGATGATCAAAGGATCCAGAATCCTCTTCAGAACAACCTAGTTTTCGGTGAGGAAGGAGAAGAAATAGATGAGCTTGATCCTGAAATCCATTTTCTTGGAGACACCACCCCTTTCCCCCATTTGACTCAATCAACATACGAGGAATCTCTCATGGATAATCAACTTAATGAGTTGAACAAGGGGGGAGAAGCTAGCATCATCCAAAATAGGTACAATATCATGTCCAAGAAGAAAGTTGGAATGCTTGATATTCTTGCGAAACCCACCAGAGCAGAGAATCCTGCTAAAGATGTGGCATACAACAACAAAGGTAAGAAAATCCAAGCTCCCTCTCTAGTGCTTAAAACTCATGTTCGTGAAGAAAAAGCAATCCCCAAGTTCACATCCTCTTTTAATTTTGAGCATGAAATTCAGAAAATCAGAATCCCTGTACCCGTCTCTGAACTGGTCAAGCATGGAGATTTCAAAAAGATCCTCTCTAAGCTATTGCAATCTGAGCCCTCATAACATCCCATGGACTCAATCAATTTGCAAGATGAAAAGCCAACAATCATGTTAGGTCCTATGGTAGAAGACATATATGATTCATCCCCTCCCTTGTATACCTCACTGAACATACATGATAAGGTGATGCATAATTTCCTGATGGATTCAGGGGCTTCCCACAACCTCATGCCCAAAACTGTCATGGAAGAATTGGGCCTAGAAATCACAAAAGCTTACCATGACCTCTATTCCTTTGATTCTAGAAAGGTCCAATGTCTAGGATTTATCAAAGATCTAGTAGTGACTTTGTTCCAGTTTCCCATGAAGACTTTGGTCATGGACATTGTGGTAGTTGATGTTCCCCCCAAGTTTGGCATGTTGTTGTCAAGATCTTGGATAAAAATACTTGGGGGAACCTTGCAAATGGAACTCACCTATGCTACTATCCCAGTGTTCTGGGGGGAGCATAGAAGACTTTACAGAGAAGCTCAATTGGCCTATATCATTAGTGATGAAACTAACCCCACCAACACTCCTATCTTTTCCCTTGACACTGATACGGGATCTAGTATATTGCAGCTCACTAATGCTCCTGATCCTCCTCTTAAACTCAGAGAACAACTTGTTGCTTTTCATGAAGATTTTTCACCCACCACCTCTATTTGGAAAATGTTATTTGATGGAGCCTTTTATAGGGAAGGTGCAGGTTCTAGAATGGTGTTTATCTCACCAGCTCAAGAGACCATACCCCTATCCCACAAATTAGAATTTGAAACTACCAGTAATGTGGCAGAGTATGAAGCTCTTGATTTGGGTTTGAGGGTTGCGAAGGACATGGGAATCAAAGAGATAATTGTCTTTGAGGATGCTATGTTGGTCATAAAACAAGTCAGAAATATTTACTAAGCAAAGCATCCGAGGCTTAGATCTTATAGGAATGAAGTGTGGGATTTAATAGACAATTTTTTCCTGGCTTTCAATATTTCATTCATTCCTAGAGAGGAGAATACAATGGTTGATTCTTTAGCTGTTTCAGCAAGTAATTTCAAAGTTCCCCTACCACCCAAGCTCAGGTATGATATAGAAGTAAAATACAGACCCTCTATACCAGAAAATGTCAAGCATTGGAAGGTATTTGAAGATGATATTGGGATCAAAAGATTCCTGGAAATAATTGATCAATTTTCCGCATTACAAATAGACCAGGACCATGAACCTAAAAGTAATTCACATATTGATGTATTTCTAAAGAAAATCGCTAATCATCACATTGTTCATTTTCCCAACAATCACATTCTAAAGGGACTAGTCCCTTTGGAAAGGATTTTTGATGATAATGATGTGGCAGTAAAAGCTAAGAGGCCAATTGATGATGCTAACATATCTGAATGCAATATTGGTATAGATAAAAATCCTAAGTTTGTCAAGCTGTCAAGCAACCTATCAAGGGAGCAGAGGGTCGAGTATGTTGAGATTTTGAAGCAGTTTGTTGATGTGTTCCCCTGGACATATGAGGATCTTAGAACATATGACACATGCGTCATTGAGCATAAGATCCCACTAAAATAAGAGGCCAAACCATTTAGGAATAAGTTGAGACAAATTAATCCTATGTTGTTGCCTATCATGGAGAAAGAGGTAAAGAAATTTTTGGATGCCCAGATCATTGTGCCGTTGAGGTATTCAGAGTGGGTAGCCAACTTGGTCCTAGTAAGAAAAAAGTGCGGGGAAATCATAATGTGTGTCAATTTTAGGAACCTGAACAGAAGCTCAAAGAAGGACAATTACCCCTTACCAAAGATGGAACACATACTACAAAGGGTAATAGGAGCATACAAGATTTCCATGATTGATGGTTTCTCTGGCTACAATCAGATTTCTGTCCTGCCTGAGGATAGAGAAAAGACAACCTTCACCACTCCTTGGGGTACATTTATGTATGCCAAAATGCCCTTTGGACTGATGAACGTAGGGGAAACCTTTCAACGTGCCATGGATATCGCTTTCATTGGAGAAAGGGACAATTTCGTGGTGATCTATCTGGATGACATCGCAATCTTCTCCAAGTCTAACAGAGAGCACTGTGAGCATTTAAAAAGGGTTTTTCTGAAATGTAGGAAGTTTGGTCTCTCCTTAAATCCCAAGAAGTCTTTGTTTGCCATGAAGGAGGGAAATTTGTTAGGCCGCATAGTATCATCTCGGGGAGTCAGGATCGATCCCAATAGAGTTGAAGCGATCCAAACCTTGTCACTCTTGAGATCAAGGAAAGAGGTCCAATCTTTCCTAGGAAAAATTAATTTTCTAAGGAGGTTTGTTTCCAACTTTGCGGAGATGGTAAAGTTTATAACATCCATGTTGAGGAAAGAAAATGAAGTTAAATGGACTACAAAGTCTCGAAATTCCTTCCAGCAGATAAAGAAATCCTTGACTGAAGCTCTCGTGCTTATCAGTCCTAATTACTAAAAGTATTTCCTTATTTTCTCATTTGCTTCATTTGATACTGTGGCAGTTGTTTTGTTGCAGAAAAATGTTGAAGGGTTGGAGCAACCCATTTCTTTTTTCAGTAGGGCATTAAGAGATGCAGAGATCAAATATGACATCATAGAGAAGAAGGCCTATGCCTTAGTGAAATCTCTCAAAGATTTCAGAGTCTATGTCCTACAGTAAAAAATCATTGCACATGTCCCTTTAGCTGCAGTGAAGGAAATTCTCATTCAGCCAGACATAGATGGAAGGAGGAGCCGATGGATTGCCAAGATCCTTGAATTTGACCTGGAGAAAAAGCACACCAAATTGATCAAAGGTCAAGGTTTGGCCAAGTTGTTGGCTAAAGCGAATTGCAAAGATTTGGGGGTAAACTTTGTCGAAGAATGCTAAGAAAATTAGCAGGCTGAACTATCTAATACAAATGCTTAAGTAGACCCCCCAATAGCAGGATGTCCTTGGTATAAGGATGTCATATATTTTCTATAGAAATTGTGGCCCCCTGATGGCTTGCAGAGGAACAAGGCAAGAGATTTGAAGCTCAGAGCAGTTGGATATTGCCTTGTTGATCAAATTTTATATTGGAAAGACCCCTGGGGGTGCTTCTGAGATGTCTAGACCTGTAGGAGTCCCAAAGGGTTATGTTTTATTTTCATGATAGCCTGTGTGGAGGGCATCACTTATGGAAAACCACAACCTACAAAATTCTCAGGGCCAGGTACTACTAGCCAACTCTATTCACTGATGTCTGTGAAAAAGTTAGAGCTTGCATCAAATGTCATAAATTCTCTAGGAAGAAATAACTCAAATCCCTCCCATTAAAGCTTATGGTTGCTTCAGGACCCTTCCAACAGTGGGGCCTATATTTCATTGGATAAATTCATCATGTCTCCAATGGTCAACACAGGTAGATCCTGATTGCCACAGATTATTTTACCAAGTGGATAGAAGTTGTCCCTACAAGGAGCGCCTCTCACAAGGTAATTGTTGGATTCCTGGACGACATCATCGCAAGATTCGGCTGCCCAAGCAAGATTGTCACTTATAATGAAGCATCTTTCAAGGCCGAAGCATTGATCCAATTATGTGAGTAGTTTGGGATCAAATTGATTCACTCTACCCCATACTATCCCACGGGGAAATGGTTTAGTAGAGTCCTCTAACAAAAGCCTAATAAAGATCATCAAAAGACTGCTAGAGAACAACAAGAAAGCATGGGATTCAAAGCTCAAATTTGCTTTGTGGGCTGACAGGGTGAAAACAAAGAGATCTCTAGGTGCCTCTCCTTTTCATCTTGTTTATGAAGCCAAAGAAGTCTTTCATCCTCAGCTTGCCTTTCCTGTGGAGAAATTCTTTCAGGACTGCCAAGGAGAGCCTGATAACATGATCAGAAGGATACATCAGCTGGTAGAAGTCCAACAACCTAGAGAGTAGGTGATGGACAGAGCGCATGACCAACAACAGAAGATCAAGCAGGCCTTTGACAGGAGGGTAAAAAAAGAGGATTTCCAACTAGGAGATCTGGTACTAAAATAGGATGCTCCCAAGAAGGACAAGGGAAAACATGGCAAATTTGAAGCCCTCTTGATTGGACCCTTCAAAATTTCTGAGCTATTTCCAAATAATACTTACAGATTGCAGAATTTGGAGGGTGGTGAAGTTTCTAGTACCCCTGTAAATGGGCATTTTCTAAAAACGTTCTTCAATTGAGCCACTTTTGGCCCCATGTTTTTGTAAATATTGTTTTCCTCATTGTTTTCGGTTTTATAGGCAACTCCATAACCCAATAGTAAGGCACCAAAACTGCAGGAAAGTTCTTAGATCCTCGCAGGGAGGACTCTATTCCCCCATGGAGCCTAATGTTATCACATATGTTGGTAAGGGGGTGTTTTTCCCTTCAGAATGGGTACCACGACAAAGAATGACAAGAAGTGGGCTAAAAACCCACTTATCCGAAGTTTTTGTAACCGGGCGCATTATTTTAAGTTGTGCGTAGGTCTGATTAGCTGAGATTTGTGCACTCAGATCTACAACGCAGGATCCATACTGGACCCCCCCCGATGTTCTACCTTTAACGAGGGGGGGGGGATCGATAAGCGGTTTTCCCGTGTGGGCCCCCCACTGTCTGGCATGTTCTCATGAAATTGGACCCCCCCCCCCCCTCCGATATACGTCTTACCTCCTCTTCTTACCGCCCTCACCTTCCGTTGACACTTGTCTTCGACTCACCTGTCCCTTCTCTGTCGTTGTGTCAATGCCACTCCTCACTATATCCCCTCCTGCCATGTGTATTCCACTCCTTGCCTCATGTCACATCCCCTTTCTGCCTCCACCTCTCACCTCCTGCCATCTGTCTCCCATGTCATCTCCACCTATATGGTTGTCCCCACTCTCCCTTCGCCACCACACCCTCTTCCCCCACCGCATTGTCGCCATGTCCTTCCACCCGACCACCGAACATGTGTCGTATCCTACTGAATTTGTACCAGTCGCCTCGCCTGTTCCTCCTCATCAACATCCACAGTTGTCTACCAGTCTTCCCCGTATGCATCCAACAAGGCGCAAAAGACGAAGGAAAGACATCCACGTCTTCAAGCGCAGGCATTGACTCCACTGACTCAGATCCTGATGAAGCAGTTAATGTAAATGTGGAACGTGGGCAAGATATCGTCCCCTTCCATAAATAGAAGGCCAGAAAGGGACAAAGCGCAGAGGTAGGTTGTCAGTCTAAACTGACAGACATCGCGTCCGATAGAAGACTGCATGGGAAGTTTGGCCAACGTCTGCATGCGCAGCCTCATAGAGAATCTCATCAACGCAAAGTCTTGAATGTATGACATGATCGTGTTCCAGGCAGTCCGAGCCAGTTCGAGTATATGTAGGCATTTTTTCCATTTTGTTAGTGTCGATGGTTGAGCTAGGCTCCCGTATTGTAAGTTTTGATGAATCACTCGTTCCTCTGGTTATGCATCAACACTTGAGACTTCTTGTTTAATGAAAGTCAGCCTCTTTCCATCTCTTTGTAAACACTATGTTAAAACACTCGGAATTGGAGGATCCAGTGGAGGGTAGTTGTGTTGTTGTGATGGATGTTTGATCATAGTAATATTATCACCAGTTTTAAGCAGTTTTTAGTGTGGTCTTTTCCCTCTCACACTAAGTAGCTCAGAATTGGAGGATCTAGTCAAGTTGTTACAATAACATCATGATATAGCTTTGATCGCTGTGTTGTTGTAACTATGTCATTTAGGCCCATTTTAGTGTCTCGTTTCTCTTCCCTGAGTTGTTGGAAGGTCGGATGTCCATAACGGTCTCGTTTACCATTTTCATTAAGTCTTCCCTCTACTCATTTTAATCTCAACTTATTGACGGAAGTTAGATCAAGACCTCACTTGTTCATGCATAGCCCGGTCCGTGATTTTGAGTTAAAACGATACTCTCCTGGGTCTACACCCATTCAACCACCCTTTATTCATTCATTCGTGACATATAAAATTGATGGGTATCTGGCTTACCTCTGCTGCAATCCAGAGGTCACTTCTGGTGTTAACAGTTTTTAATGAACATTTTGCAGTTTTCAACAAAGTAAATAGATAATGAAGAAGATTGAAAATGATAAATATATAATTTCCCAGAGAATAGTTAAACCAAAGACAGTAACAAATATATAGAGCTAGTGTGTAATGGTTTTTAATGAACATTTTACAATTTTGAGAAAAGTAAATAGATAATGAACAAGGTTGAAAATGATAAATATATAGTTTCCAAGAGAATACTTAAGCCAAACGCAATAAGAAATATAAAGAGCTATGTAAACAAAAATATGCTACGATATATTATTCAAGTCATTTACAATGCTTTTCTACGTGATTCTGATCGGTCACTCCGTTGTCTATTTTCTTAGCTTCCCTTTTATATCGTATACATAAAAGTACATGGTTATCGAAATCATTTTTTTAATAGCTTAAAACAATTTTAAGTAACGTAATCTTATTGCCCTACTTTCAAATTTCTTACCTTAATTTTTTTTTATTTAGCATTGTTATTTTTATTTGCCACGTTTAATGTTTTGCTTTTAGCTTTCAAACTCCGTTCTCCATTGTTATGGTTTCCTCTTTATATTGAAACTAAAAAAAATTACAAGGTATTGAAATCATTACAAATTTTAGTTCAGTATAACTACTTTTAACCAAATAATATTGTTGTCATCCATCTAAAATGCGAGAAAAGCTTGTGTTTTCAAATATTATATATGAAAGATAAGCTTCTAATATCATTATTTTTATAAAATGTTATTTATAAATAAAAGGGAAAATGTTATTTATAAATAAAATAAAAATGATATAAAGTAAAGATAGATTTTTAATATTATTGTTTTTATAAAAAAGTTATTTAAAGGTAAAAGGCTTTAGAGGTTACTAGTGGTGGGGTGCCGGAAGGTCCGAGGGTGCTTAGAGCTTAGAAATCCCTATTGAGGGTTAAAAAATGATAATGGCCACTCTAAATGTTAGGGGCGAGGGGGGACCTGATAAGTTTTTGGCTCTCAAAAGATTTGTAGAGTTGGTAAATCCAGATGTCCTTTTTATTCAGGAAATTTTGGTAAGTGAAGAAAAAACGAGAGGTTGTTTTGCTAAGTTACTTCCAAACTGGTTATTTTGTGGGGTGGACTCAAGTGGACTTTCTGGTGGGTTACTTTCAACATGGAATCAGCGTAAAGCCGATTTCAATGCTTATGTGATTGCTGCAGGAATTTTGTTGGAAGGTCCAACGAAAGATCTTAATCAAAACTTGAAGCTACTCAACTATTATGGTCTGTATTCAGAGAGACAAGATTTTTTGGAGTCAGTTAAAAAGTAAGGGCTCTTTAATGAGCCGAATCTTGTTTTTTTGGGGGGGGCCTAAACTTCACTACGTCGTGTAGGGAAGCGTGGGGGGAAAGCGCTAGATTGGATCCACTACAACTATATTTCTCCCAATTGTTTCAAGAAGGGGGGACGATGGATGTGGTGTCGGTTAAACTTCTCCCTACTTGGAGGAATGGGAGAAGGGGTTATGATTACATAGCTAAACGATTGGATAGGTTTCTGATTGATGAGAAGCTAGTGGATTCAGGGTTGAATTATAGATCTTGGGTGTGTAATGTAAAGATATTAGATCACATGCCAGTGATCCTTCATATGGAAACAATAAAAGACCAGGTAAAGTATCCATTCAAGTTTAATTATGTTTTGATTGATGATCCTGAGTTTGTGGCCTTAGTTAGATCTAGTTGGAATGGGATGTTGGGAACAAAGGTTTTAAATCCAATGGACTCTTTAGTTAAAAAGCTTAAACTACTAAAGATGTTAGTGATTGTTTGGGAAAGGAAGAAAAAGGTGGCTGCTAAGGAAGAATTGGTACAACTGGAATTGGACTTGGAATATTTATACTCTGAGTCCCCTGGGGGGTTTGTGCTTGAGGCGGTAAAGGAAATGGTTATGGAAAAAGAAAAAAGGAAATTATTACTATTAAGAAAGGAGGAGGAAACTTGACGACAGAAGAGTAGAATTAATTGGTTGGCCGCGGGTGATCGGAACACAAAGTTTTTTCATGCTTACACTAGTGATAGGAAGTAGGTTAATTCCATATGGGATATTACCAAGGAGGATGGTACAATAATATATAATATTCTTGATTTACATAAAGAAGTTGTGGACTATTTTCAAACTGTGTTTAAGGCACAAAATAATATTGTTATTTCAGATCAACTCGATATTTTAAGAAACTACCCAAGAATGTTCTCAGAGGAAGAAGGTTTTAGACTAGACGAACCTGTTACTTTGGAAGAATTACTGAAAACCCTCAAAGGTTTTAAGGTGTCAAAGAGTCCAGGGCCGGATGGTAGGACTATCATTTTTTTTCTATCTTTCTTTAACTTGCTGGGAAATGAATTATTACACATAGTGGAAGACTCCAGGAGACAAGGAAGAGTTCCTGGTGCTCTAAACGCTACCTTTATTGCATTCATTCATAAGAATGATAAGCCAGATTCATTTGGCAGTTTTAGACCAATTTCATTATATAACCTAGCTTACAATATCATTACTAAAATCATTGCGGCTAGAATAAAAATTGCTCTTTCTGTTGGAATCTCAAAGGTGCAGTTCGGTTTCCTTGAAGGCAAACAAATTATTGATGTTGTAGGTGTTTCTCAGGAGGTGCTTCATAATATAAAGGTAAAAAACTTAAAATATTTAGTGCTAAAATTGGATCTGGTTAAGGCTTATGGAAGAGTAGACTAGGGCTTCATAAGGCTTGTTTTATTACAGATAGGTATGAGTTTAGAAGCTACTGAATGGATTTTAGGTTGTGTTTCCTCTGCAAATTTTGGTGTTTTGATAAACGACAATCCTTCCAAGTTCTTTAAGAGTACAAGGGGATTAAGGAAAGGGTTCCCTTTATCCCCTTTAGTATTTCTCCTTATAATTCAAGGTTTAAGCAGAGCTATTCAGGAACAGGTAAAGGAAAAACACATTGAAGGTATTTGTGTCGATAGAGGATTATACATTACACACATGATGTTTGTAGATGATGTTATTATGTTTGGGAATGGACTCTTATATTAGTGGAAAGTATTAAAGGAGGTTTTGGAGCTTTTTTTAAAGCGAAAGGAATGATTTTTAGCACTCAGAAGTCATTTTTTTTAGAACCTGGTTGGGAAGCAGATGAACTCGTTTTGATAAAAGCGATATTTCCCTATGATATTAAACTAGTTGAAGAAGCCTTTAAGTACTTGGGGTTTTTTTTTAAACCAAATTGTTATTCTAGATTGGATTGGATCTGGATGGAGAAAAAAATTGATAAAAGAATTATGAGCTAGAGCCATAGATGGTTGTCTTTAGGGGGTAGGGTGATCCTGGTAAATGTTGTTCTTGAAAGCATTTATGTTTATTGGATTTCCATGGAAAAGATTCCAAAAAGTGTACTGAATAGTATTAGAAAGAGTATGTTTAGTTTCTTGTGGTCTAGGGAAAAAATTATTGAAAGGATGCATCTAGAAAGTTGGAAAAAGCTAGCAAAACCAAAAGAGTTTGGTGGGTGGGGTTAAAAAATATTTTTTCTTTTGGGAAAGAATTGGTAGAAAAAAATATGTGGCGTTGTATTATGTTGCAAGGTATTTGTTATGAAGTGATGATTAAAAAATATATTAAGAAGAAAACAATGAAGGAGTGGTTCAGACAAGGGAGGCTTCTGGAGTGTACTTATTGCTTCTTCATCAATTATAAAAGTCTGGTTGGTTTGGAAGCCTGGGAGTGGCAAGGCTATCATAATTGGTTCTGATCCTTTGGTGGGTTCACATACTTATTATAAGTTGTCAAAGAATATGATCTTGGATTTGAAGGCCCAAGGGATTGAATTCCTAGCACAAATTGGGACTAGTGAGGGGGAGGATATAAATTTTACTAGTTGTAAAAAGGCTCAGGCACTAGGGGTGGTAGGAGATCAAAAAGAAGAGTGGAATAAGTTTTTTAAGGTACTAGTTGGTTCGGTTATTGTACTAAATAACAATAAAGATACACTTTTATGGTCTTGGGACACAAATAGGGGTCAAGTTAATGCAAAACTGGCCTATAAAGTTCAAATGGTGGAGTTATGGGATGTGGAACCCTTATTTTGGTATATTGAATTATGGAATTGGCATCTTCCCTTAAAAGTTAAATTGTTTGTTTGGCTAATAATGGAGCAGAGAACTCTTACTTGGGAAAATTTGAAAAAAACAGGTTTTAATGGGCCAAGTAGATGTGTTATGTGTGAGATTAGTGAGAAGACAACACTACACCTGTTTGTGGATTGTAGATTTATTAAGGATGTATGGAAGTTAATCTCAAAGGATTTAAAAATAGTATGTTCTTAGGAAGGGTTCCAATTGGTAGATTGTTTTCAAAAGTGGTTTGAAAAGAAGGGAAATGGTAATGAAATTCCTTTCTTCATTTGTTGGGAGGCGTGGAAACACAAAAAATTGGTCAGAGTTATAAGGTGTATCCTACAAGATCTGGGTGCATTAAATGTTACACAAGGTAGAAAGACTAGAAGGATAGACATACCACCATTTCTTGATTGGAATTTGGATGTAGTTTTCTTTGATGGTGCCTCAAAAGATAAAGGATCAAAATGTGGGGCAAGTGATTTTTTAAAGTGCTTAGTGTTGGGTGGTTTCAGATTAAAAATTCATTGTGGCAAGGGGGCAAATACTAGAGGATAACTCCTTTCTATATGGTGTTTGTTTTTTTATGAAAAATTTAAAAATATTACAAGGATATATCTGGTAGGGGACTCAAATATTGTTATCGATTGGTTTTCTAATGATGGTAACTTATAGGTAATCTCTCTACAGTCGTGGATGGAAAAGATTAGACTTATGAGTGGGAGTTTTCATTAGATTGAATCCAAACATATTTATAGAGAAGGAGTTTTCATTAGATTGAATCCAAACATATTTATAGAGAATACAATGAGGTTGTTGATAAACTTTCAAAGGATTCTCTTCGTTTGGTAGATGATGGTATCTTTTTTGCAAAGGTTTTGGAAGGAGGTCCAGACTCTTTTAAAAGATTAGCAGTAAAATTGTAGAGGATTGATGCAGGGAAGACTTTGGGTTGTTTTTTTTAAAGCTTGTATACTTTAACCATTAATTTCATATGAGTGGATGTATTATGTTATGGAGGACTGTGTATTTTGGGATGTTGTTTCTACAGTGATAGGGGGTTTTTTCACTGTGTTTTTTTGTAAAGAACTATACTTTTTGTCTATTAAGCAGGTGTTAGGTAGCATTGTAATTCATGAAAATATCATATGTAAAAGACCTTATTATATTTTCTTAATATAAGTTTTTTTTATTTATGAATAAAAAATAAAAGAAAAATAATATGTTATAGTTTTAAAATTGAATTTTCATTTTTATTGGTTAAATAGAAAATTTGTTAGGATGAAAATTAACATAAAAAATTTATGCTATTTTACATTTATATAAATTATGAAATTATGAAATTTTCAAATTAATTTTGAGAAACAATTCATACTATTTTTTATGTTCATATAAAAAAATTATAAAAAATTATTAATTATTAAATTTTCAAATAAAATATCAATAAATATTATCATATATTCTATTAATTTAAAATTGAATGTACACTCTCTCTCATAATAATATAATACTTTTAAATAAAAAATTATTGATGTAAAATGAATTATTTATAATCATTTATAAATAATAATTCCATAATTCATCAATTACAATTATTATAATAACATGATAATTATTTAATCATAATTAGGGTATTATCATAATTATTATTTCAAATTTTGAAATACAAAATAAATTTGGCTAGGAAGGTTTTGAATTTTTCTTAAAATTATTAAGAATAAATCAAAAGTTATGTTTTATCTTTTAAATAAATCTTGATGTGCAAGACATCCATGATTTTATAAATTTATTGTTGCGACGGATTTAGGTTAGAATTCACATAATCAAATTTAAATTGAGATTTATTTGCAGAAAAATAGATATTTATGAAATGAGAAGTAACACAAATAATGTATTAAAATCACAACTTTTGCAATAGATATTTATGAAATGAGAAGGGACACAAATAATGTATCAAAATCACAACTTAGGGGTTGCATACCATTGTAGTTGTAATAATAATAGACTAGGTTATTTTAATGTTAATATTTAATGTTATTGAATTATTTTAACTTTCTTTTAGAAGGTTTTTTTTACTATTTTAGTTGTAATAATAATAGACTAGGTTATTTTAATGTTAATATTTAATGTTATTGAATTATTTTAACTTTCTTTTAGAAGGTTTTTTTTACTATTTTTTGGTGAATTTAATGTCAAATGCACAACATTATAGAAAAATAAAATTTTCATACTCTTTGAAAAAATATGTGCTTATAAATTTCCATATTATTTAAATTCAACATTTAAAATAAAAAGAAGAATCCAATTATATTAATTTGGAAAGTAATACTTAATGCTTCTTTAATAAATTTAATAACATCCAATCATAATAAGTATTAAGTAAAATCACTTCAAAACTGATTATATGTACAAACACCACATTGAAAAGTATGCCAATTTACAGATACACCCAAAAAAAAATTCATCATAATTCAAAATCAACCTAACCACTATTATGTAAAAATAAAAAAACATAAATAAACAAACAAACATTGTGAAATATTAAAAAAAATAAAACATTCTTTACAAATTATATAGTTTAAAATACTAAAATAAACACATACACCAATTATGTGTAAAAGTTGTATGTTGTTGCAGGTGAATTGAACAAATAAAAATAAAGATATAGAAACAAGATACACACTACTCCATCCTAAGAAATGTCATGTCCATCTTGTGGAAATATTTGGAGGGGTTTCATCTCTCTTCTTATTTATAATTATAATTTAATTGAGATGTAAAAAAAAAATTGCTTATTTTCAATAATGTAAAATTGGGAAGCTAAATTATGTAAATGATCATTCAAAAATCCTCAAAATTATAAACAAACAGTGAAAAAAAATAATACATATGAAAATAATGTTAAATAATTACAATTGAAATGTTCTACTACAATCATAGATTAGAAGGAAATTGATAACTATGCACAAATAAATGTAAAAGAGTCATAAACTACACTACAACTAGAGATTATCCCATTGCCAAAATGAAAACTACACAACCATTTGAAGTTAGTTTTTCCTTTCCTGAAATATGTATGTCCATTATGTAATTGACTTTATTTACAATAAGAATTCTCTTATTTGTGTGGGTCAATGATACTAAGGAGAAATTATTAGTTATAATTATAATGATTTCACTTTAAATTTCACTCTCCATAAATTATTGAAAAATGCTAACAACTTTGTACCGCACATCATTAATTTTATTATATGATTAAGATCCAATCTTGCTATAAAATAACCATTGCAAATTAATAATTAAGTTTCTAAATTTGATTACCATGAAAAGTACAATAAAAAAATACTCATTTGAAGAAGTCCATTAACATCCAAAAAAAACCTACATTTTTGCAAGCCATTACTATTTAGTAGGGTGATTACAAATGAGGATGAATGTTGTTAACTTATCCCTCTTGGAAAATATAATCTATAATTTTTAGAAAGTTATGATTTACACTTCATTTAATAAAAAATTGCACCTAACAATTTTTCAATTAAAAAACAAGAATGAACATCAAATTTTAACACTATGATATCATTTTTTCAATTTAACAAATCAAAATGAACATCAAAGTTTAACGCTATATCATATATTATTGTGTTTTTTTTAATATTTTTTTTTAAATAAATTTATATAACATTTTAGATTCATAACTATAAAATTATGTCTTAATATAACTAGCACAACCACTTTATAGAGGTGGTTGATATATATTGATAGGCTATATCAATCACTTTTATAATAAATATATAAGATAATGCGAGGGTTTTATATTTTAGTTAGGGTTTGAGATTATAATTAAAGTTAAGGTTAGGATTTCAAATTAAAGTTAGAGTTTCATATATAGTCCATTGTCCTCTTTCCAAACTAATGAAGTATATCCAAATATCAATCACTTTGATTCCAATTGATATTGATTTTATTGACAAAAGGAAAAAAAACTCACTAGAGGAACTCACACCCCAAACCCTCAAAGTTTGTTTCCTCGGCCACTCAGACATATAGATTTTATATCAATGCAATCTATTGAATCGTTTGGAAGAAATCTCTGTTGGAAATGCTATTGGCACTAAGGTTAAACTAGAGAATAATATAATATGGTCAAATTGTTGAATCATTCATCATTGGGTTGTATCATTCATCATTGTGGGTGGATGGATTTGAATAATAATCATACCAAGTACCATAAAATTGCAATACAAGATTATCTTAAGAATAACAGAGTTTTTGTTTGGCAGTGAAAGCCCACATACAACTATACAACAGAAAACACAGAGGCCAGAAAACAATCACACAAGAGAACAAAGATTTACATTGTAAAACCCTCCTTCACCTTATGAGGGAAACATCCACGGGACAATGAAAATCATTTGATTATCAAGGAAAGACAGGCGATTACAATCAACTTGGCAATGGGCAAGCCTGAAGAGGGCTAGAAGCCCTTGTTCTCTGAATGCCTATGAGGCATTCACATTTATACAATTCTCTCCACAGTTACTTGAAACTGACTGAATTAATTGCATCCTTAACTTGGACTGATTAGTCTCAACCGAAACCTAAATAATAGGGATCTACAAGATGCCAATATCCAATAGAATTGGAAATTGGTTGTCACTGTTTCAACAATATCCACCTTGACAACAATTTAGCCGATACCATGCCATTGTCCATTCATCACCTTCTTGCAAAATAAAGATAGGTGATACCACTTCTTTCAAACCGAAGCACCCATTTCACTGTTCCACCTGGATTTATCATGTGAACACTGACAACTCCTTGCAAGAGAAATATCTGATATTATCATCGCAAACTTATACATTTTACAAGCATACGATACATGAGACATGTAACCATTTTCTTCCTCATCACTTGGACATAAACTTGAAGAAATATTCTAAAAGGATTTTTTACCGGTTTCATGTTAAATTCATACCGAATTTCTGAGTGTCTTTTCCATGCACTCATTGTTGTGATAACCAAAACTCACCTTTAGTCCTGTCCTTATGCATTCCATGCTCAATATTGTTTTGCTGCTCCCCGATCCTTCATCTCGAATGTCCAAGCCAACTGAGCCAACCTGTTGATTGTAACCATGCTTGTGCTTACTACAAGCATATCATCAACACTCTAAACACCAATATAGTGAATACCATAGTTATTCCCACTTCTTGAAAATCTTGGCTCATCGTGAAGGAATCAACATCTTGTACAATTGTCTCTATGCACTCTTTAGGCCATACATTGAATTCTTGAGCTTGCAAACAACTCTTATGTTGCGATCCTGAGCACCTTCAGTGCTCCACCTCGAACACTGTGTTCGAGACTGTCACCAAAAATAGACAAAGCCAACCAAGTGAGCTCGAACCAAGATCCACCTTAACATAAACATTCCCTTGACCAAATCTAGCCAAACGAGCTAGGTAAGCATTCACTGCTCACCTCCAGACCGATTTCCTTAGAGTTCCCCAAGACTTTGAACAGGCTTCATTACATGCAATATCATGGACACCATACCACGGGAAACCAAAAAACATAGACCCGAAACCCACCATTGTTGACCTAAGACAAAGTTTAACTCATGACTCATTTACCGAGTCAAGGTTAACCCACACATACATGCCTCGACCCCTCTTTATCTACCTAATTCTATATCTAGACTTTTCATACGTGACCCAATAACCCAAGAATAAGCATGCCTAATCAGATTTTACGGTCGTATGTCCATTTACATACAATCATTTAATTTACAACTCCAAAGAAAAAATGTTCACATAGTAACTTTACCGCCGTCACCACATTGCCATTTATCCATTTATCATCTCGTCCTCTGGCTTTGCCATTCAAGCAAACACCTAAATCAACAATTTTGCCTTCACCGTTGTTAATAAAGTTTACCATTGTTAATAAAGTGACCTTGAATAAAATCTCAAAATTCCAACCATTTTGCCTTCACCGTTGTTAATTAAGTGACCTTGATTAAAATCTCAAAATTCCACCTTCTATTCTTCACAACGATGAGATGGTGGGCCAGGTTTAATTCACCATTTTCAAAATCAACATAATGAATATCATTGGTGGAGTAGTAGAGTCTATTGCCAGCTGCTGGCCAAGAAGTTCATGTGACCTCCGTGAAACACGATCTGCTACTCCATCCTCGGCAAATGTCACAAAACCAAAGCCTCTGTGTCCTGACCTTCTCCCATCCTTTGGCACATACACATCTACAACGGTGCCAAAAATTGCTAAAATATCGGCGAAGATCTCCAACGGTGGCCTCTTGTGAAAGGCTACCAACAAAAATATTCTTTCCCATGCCTCATGGTGGTGGACCAGAGAAACTTCCAGGACCATACTCTGCACCATGATCGGCCATGCCATAAGAAGATCCTCCAATCATACCGCCGGCTCCATGTGGAGGCCACGAATTTCCACTGCCATAGCCACCTCCTACTTCTCATGCATAATCATTTCTGAATCCTGAGCTCAGATGATTATACTGTGTAGCAGAGCCAAACCATGAGTGAAGAGAGACCCCCTGTTGGGCCCGCTCCGATCCCAGAACTACCATAACCCCAATCATAGCCACCTCCAGAATAAGATGCTGGACCCCTTAAAGGACCATCAATTCCACCTGCTGGTGGAGCTATGCCATCACGAGCTGCAAACCTCCGACGTTCAAAATGGGCAGTGGCACGAACCCACGGACCCCTTCCACCCCGCGTACTACCACGACCACGACTATCACGATAAGAATTATCTATGCGCCTACCATAGCTTTCTTCTGGATAAGGAGCTCTAAGTGAAACAGCCCTTGACATTCCTGGTGGAGGTGCATTGTCTGAATAACTACCAGATCCACGATTTGCATAACTATCTCTATAGGATGAACGCCTTACAGCAGCAGCACGAGTAAAAAAATTAGGAGCTGATCGATTTGAACGTACTTGACTATCATCATACGGTTCATCTCGCTTTCTCATGGGCCTCTACACAGATCCGCAGGGATCTTTCTCATGCTCAGAAGCTGCATCCTACGGCCCTCAACAAATGGGCCTCTTCTATTGCATCTCGCATGCTGACAAGCACGAAGTCCAGGCCCAGCTCATCGACAACCTTGCTTCCCTGATTGGAACTGTCGACCTCACCCTCAAACGTGTGCGATCTGGCTACCGATGGAGGCACAGAAACATGGGATACAGAGGACCGTGGAGGTATAGGATTTTGGTTGCCCGCCAAACGAACAATAACATGTGCCTGCAAATAAAAAAACTAATAGATGATTATCATAAATATATACCCCTTTCAAAACGGTTAGAAACAAAAACCTATATTTCAAAATCTAAAATTATTGTGAACCTGCAAGTCCCCCCTCCGGTATGAGAATGCAATCTGAGGTCCGGGTTCGTCCTCAAGCATTGCTATCTCTCTGTATCGATAGGTAAAAGAATGAGGATGGATGAAATTTTTTAGCTAGTTGGTAGAGAAAGTGAACTGGCCATTAGAAGGCTGCATACCACAGCCTCAACACATCCCTCCTACCATGACCTCAACTTATTCCTCATCCCTCCACACCTTTGACCTCTGTCATCCCACCACACCATAGAAATGGGAGTTCGACATATTCTATCCATATTTAATATTGTACATAGAAAACGCATTAAGGATTAAAAAAACTTATTAAATGTGTCCGGCCCAATAACCTTGTATCACACAAAGGATGCACGATAGTAATATGCAGCTTACTACAATGCTACTGCAGGTAGTATATAAACCATTGGATCACCTTAATATACACGAAAGGTATATTCAAAGTGTATATATCCCTCGATTCGGCAAAGGTTTGGGAATTATCAAAATATTAATACGTCTGAGATTGACAATGATCTGATACCATGTACTCAAGTCCACAAACACACACAATTACTCAACCATGTACTCAAGTCCACAAACACACACAATTACTCAAGGGCATGGAAACATAAATTGACATAGAAGCAAAAATAAGAGACTAGAAGACCAACCACCAATACACAACATTGATTAGAGAAAAAGCATCACAAAGTTCATCCTTAATCCAAAGGAAGCAAGCCGTATAGCTTTCAACGATAGTTGACCTCGTATAAACCAGTAATTTTTTTATAATATTTGGTACATTTTGTGTCATTTTTCCAAGTTTTCCCATGTTGTGAATTATTTTTTAATAATTTTTTTTTTCAAACATGAGAAATTCTTTTATAATTTTCAAAAAACTTTATCCCCATTTTTTATTGGCTCTCATGATATTGATGGGACTAAATACCCATGGTGGAAGGAAAAATCATTTTCTTAAAGTTTAAAATTGATTTAAAAAATAAATAAAATTGATTGGTTGAATTGATCGGCTCTAACTACCACATTTAATATGTGACACTGACACTGCCATGCTGCAAAGAAGCTCACACTGTCATCTTGCAACTAAGTTGGCACTGTTAGCTCTGACAATGTTGCCAGAGCCCTACCCTCCTCGCCACTACCCTTCACCGCCTTGCCATCTCTTCATCCCCTCGCCAACACTTGGCTTTGCACCTAACTCATTACATTCACCATGCAGCCACCTGATAAGAGATCTGTGTGCACCTGTATCTCTATAGCAGTTTGTCTCACCTTTTTTCAAAGATAGAATCTCCATGCTCAACACGAGATCTGTGTGCACCTGTATCTCTATAGCAGTTTGTCTTACCTTTTTTCAAAGATAGAATCTCCATGCTCAACACATCACCTTCCAATGAAAGTTTCAAAATTTTCAAACGGGATCCATTCAACCCCAAAGACTATGAAAGTTACAAAAAATGAAGAGTTATGAGCATTACCTGTGCATACACTTGTTCTTGCTCCCTAGTGTAACTAACTTGTTCTTGCTCCCTAGTGTAACTAACTTGGAGAAGGCTAGGTGAATCCTCACACGGGCAACAACTGCGCTGGGTGAATCCTGACGCAGGAAGCAATGGGGTGAAAGCATAGGAGCAGTCATCTTCATATAATTCTATTTGTTCTGCGGCATGAGTAGCAGAAGTATTGAAGTACCACCCTTTCGCCTAGCCAGGTCGTTGCCCTACTACTTGAAAATGAAGAAAAATGTATTGCTTTGTTAGAGATGGTAAATTTAATTCCATTTTTGAATCTGTTACTTCATTTTTGTTTGAATCTTTAACATATATTTCAGATAAACAACTTTTGTCTTATCAAACTGACTATCCTACTCAAGCAAAGTTTTTCTCAAAAAATTTCGACAATGTTCATTGTGAGCTCGTTAAATTATATAAAAAGACATTTCTAGAAATACACTAATCCATTCATACCTGAGAAATGACGCCGAGAAACCCCAACGAAATTTCCCTTTCCGAAGAGCAAACTACTGTGGGCACCGGTGCCTAGAATTCCCCCCATTGTTAGACCTAACTGAAGGATTCAGACGCTGAACACACAGACAAATAACCCACAAAATAGAATGTAGTGATTGATTGATTAAACCAGATACATCTGCCTCGTTTTTATAGAGGCCTTTAGAAAACTCTCGAGCGTCCAGAAGGTTCTCGGAGTGTCTACGATAGGCGGTGGATGAACA
>ML785138.1:1058549-1094426 GCA_009831015.1 Picea engelmannii
TGATTAATCAATCTTTGAGAGCACTGTCTATTTGTTTATCATTTTCATGTTTGAATTCTATAAGCTGTATTGAGTTGTCCCATTGATCCACATTCACAAAATACAAAAACATTCTTTTCTTAAGTTACCAAGCACCTTTGGTCAGCAACCACAAAGGGTTTCTTGGAGTGATAACAGTTAGTCCTATAGAAAGGCAAATTTAGTTCTATTGAGTAAATATGAGCATCTAAAGTAGACCATGGGTAAATTCTTGTAAAACTACAAAAGAAATACAATGACGAGTTAAATTGTATATAATTTTCTTTCTTGGTATTAAGCTACAAAAATTCCATAAGAATAATATAACCATGTTTACTCAGCTATATGTCCTTCTATGTGTTCCTATATTATTGTTCAAGATATATATGTTATATCAAATATATATTTATGATTTTGCTACATAATGATATCAATACATAATTCATTGATTTATGTAACATCCTGTCCCCACAACAAAAGTAAGCTTATACAATAATGTCATTATAAACATAAAAATTCATCAATTTATAGATAATTAATAAATCATTACTATAAAACTGAGAGATAATATTAATGAATTATAACTTAGTAGTGTTAGTCATTAAGTAAAGGATATTGAATCCATTCACAATACAATCTTAAAATTCATCAATTTATAAATGATTAATAAATCATTACTATAAAATTGAGAGATACTATTAATAAATTATAACTTAATAGTATTAGTCATTAATTCAAGGATATTGAATCCAATCACAATACAATCTTAAATATCCTTTCTTACAACATCATCATCAATAACCTTATTAATATAAAATCCTTTATACAAACTTTAGTATAATTCAATAACCATAAATTATCTCAAAATCATAATTTACTAAATACACATATAGATATATATTCATACCATATTTATGACCATCAATTATTTATTTAAGTATTACCACAACCCAATAATTTATTTATAACATCATATATCATACATATTTAAATTTAAAAGAATAAGTATTAACAACAATATATATTAATACCATATTTATAACCCTCTATTATTTATTTAAGTATTACCACAACCCAATCATTTATTTATAACACCATCTATCATACATAGTTAAATTTAAAAGAATAAATATTAACAACAAGGGTCATAACGATAGGGTCTATATAACCCAATTGAAAGGTTTATTTATTACATCCCAACAATCATTAATAAAAATCCACTTACATAGATTAGGGCAACCTTACCTATATCACTTATAATTTCAACAAGTGGAAGTTACTTAAAATCTTTATTTATTAATTGTTTGTACAAATACACTCACGTTCTCTTATAAATTTTTATACATCCGGTTGTCTTTATTTCACTTATTCTGTAAGCAAATTCAGGAGGAAAATGCAATGACATCTTTAGAGGTATAATTTTTTATTTTTTATTTTTATAAATATAAGGTACGCAACTAATCCAAGTTCATATTTTAAGTCCATGTCACTAAATTATTAAACGCGAAGTCGGAATTAACAGCTAGTCCACTGAAAAATTCAAATACATTCGTCCACTCTAACTTTATTAGCCGACTTTCAACTGACTGTGCAAAGAAAGGGTTTTGAGCTCAAGGATATAGCTACAGCGTTCCTCTCAAGAATTTCCACAAGAGGACTTGCTCGTCCACCTTGACCTAAATTTAAACATCAGTACAACAGACTTATCAATCATGGTAGTCATGAAGGAAGGAAAGGAAGGCAATCGAACTTTTACAATTACCAGTTGACGGAGTGGAAAAATTTACAATAGTTGACGAGGAAGTCAACAATCTTTCGGAGGTCAAAAGGCGCCATCTTACATACAACCAAAATTAATTTGATTCTAAAACTATAGAGTACCCAACAAAATTTTATTCACAACAAGCTAACGTATCATATGGTAACTATATTCAATGGTAACGTCTGAGTTTCTGATTCAAACCAATCATTTTAGTGGACACGAAACTCAGGTTGTATCCTACCTCCGCAGGCTGGTGATCTAGGAACTTACAATAAGGAATACACAACAAAATTATCGAGTGTAAGGCATAGACAGGAAAGAGGGGAGAACCGGGAATTATCCCATTCAACCTAGTGGTATTTGAAATATTGGAATCCAACAGAGTAGACGGAATTATATATATATATATATATATATATATATATATATATATATATATATTACACCGATTTTTGTAGGTTTTTAGAGAATACTTAAAATACATCAATTTTACAATTCTCAAAAATAAATATTTAACAAATTTTATAATATCAGGTTAATACCACTGGTGCGCATCCATTTATTACATAATTTAAGAACTGTCAACAAATTCGTTGCGCTTTCTAAAAGCTGCAAAACATTGCTAGATGCCTGTATGAAACATTACATCGTGGTATAAAGTTTTAAGCCAAGATTCCTCGAGAAGAAATACAAACGAACATAAATCAATTAACAGTGAGATTGTTCTTAGTTTTAAAGTCAGGATTCTCCGTAAGTAATAAAATCGGAATAACTTAATTAACAACAAGATTATTAATAATTCTAGGCTAAGTTTTGATAATCAACAAAAAAAAAAAATTAGCCCAAGGTGACCACTATGGCAACAATCCTACACTCTCTCATTTCTCACATGCCTGTCCCACACTCCCCTTTTCTATTCAATAGTCCCTCAACTGTCTCACTTCTCTTCTAGGGATTCAACAATATGTCGTACAAGAGGTCTTAGAGCCCTGTAATATAATTCCCAACGCATTGGGGAACGATTCCCATCAAACCTCTTACCTGGAGAGAATGCTCATAGGCCTGAAAACCCGCCTCTTCGACAACAAATATCTCAACTAGAGAGAATATGTTGTGAGAAATCTTACCCTGCGGACATGATAAGATCCCCTTTGAACCAAGAATTCTATATTTGGTCCAAAGAAAGAAGAGAACAAGTGGTTACTACTTTCTCTATAGATATAACTGAATCAATAAAGCAAGAGAACGAAGAAGAATGTAGTACACCTTATTGTGATGTTCATTTTCACTGCTCCAATACCATCGCTTGGTCTCCAAGCTCCTCAATGCAACTGAAACCCTACAAATACTAGCAAAGGGACTCTTCCTCCTACTCTAGATTATTATATAAATAAAATCTATCTACGAAGACTGAACAACAGACAAGTAAATGTAGAAAACATGAACTAGAAGGGAATAAGCTAAATTGATATTAATTGGAAATCCAAAGAAGGCACTTACAAAGCATGATTAACAATGTAGTCACTTATTCGAGCTCTCCTCATCCATCCCTTGCATGAATCTTGACATCAAAATGGTGATTCTTCCTCTAGAATAAAAGGTTTGATACCTATAATCTTCCCCCCTTCACCTTGGAAATACCTTCAGCATATAGGCTTGAGAGACACAACCACCATGAGAAAATTAAGGACATGGTTGAGGATATGGCTCCTTAAGATTGGGATCTGATACGAATATGAAGCCATAGAATATGATAGGATTCGACCACAACAAACCTCATCCCAAAAGAGTTGGCCCTTAGGAAAAGGTGGAATGTCCCTTGATTTCCTCTAACAAGACTAGCGCTCCCTTTGAGTGAGAGACAAAGTGCCATCCTATAAAGTGGCGCTACCATAATATGGAAAGGGGTGATCCACCCCATTAAGTGGCACTACCCATCGTGGCGAGGGGGGGGGGGCACCCTTCATAAATGCCCAAACAATGGTCAATTTTTAAGAAAAATGTGTGTTTTTGGCCTTGAAATGATGTGTTTCTTCCTCCAACATGACTTAGGGATTGTGACAAATGTTTTTATAGTGTCAATGGGTTGTGAAACTTAGTAAAATGAATGCGACACTTGGCAAGGTACATACGACACTTGCAATAGTCATGCGACGCTGAACAAGGTGCATACGTCACTATGCAACACTTAGGGTGTGAAACTCAAGTGTGGCATTTTGGTGTGTAATAGAATGCTCACGGGCCTAACAAACTTCCTCTTCGACAAAAAATCTCTCACCTAGAGAGAATGCTCATGGGCATGAAAAATTGCCTCTTCGACCATAAACCATTTTTTCCCAAGCACAAAGTTATACAATGGGAGTCAATTCTAGATCTCCTTTGGAGAAGTGTCGGTATAAATAATCAAGGAATGAGATGAATGATTTTCTTCCTCCCGAAATACACTAAGGCTGGTAGTATATATTGCATGCCTTAAACTTGACACTTGTAACCTTCAGAATTAGCTTTAGCCACCTGGTGACTCATTCCCATCCCTCGGGAACTTAGGATAAATAATTATCCATAAATTACACTTTTAGGAAATATTAATAAAATATTCCCTTGGAATTAAGTCTCCCTTTAACATTTTCGGTGGATTTATCCCCCCAGATATTTTTTCCTGATCCGTGTGTGCACAACGATGTGATATTGTTAATAAATTGAGTGTGATTACATTTTAAAAGGATAGGTGGAATGGCCTATTTGCATCCAGACTCACCTACCCCATCACCACATAGGCTCTTCGGTATGAAATATATATATATATATATATATATATATATATATATAACTCGGTTCGATGCACATTTCAAGGTAATCCCCACACACTACTCAAGTGCACTCAACACTCTAAAATGTGCACGCCCTTCCTTTGATGTGAAACCATGTGCACTTACCTAGGTGCACATAACACTATGAAATGTGAAAACCCTTTCTTTGATAACAATCCTCGCGGACTACTCAGGTGTGTGCAAAACCAATACTTGGTGCCAACGACTCACCATCCTATATATACATTTACATTTACAATTGGTACCAACGACTCACCATCCTATATGTACAATTACAAATGGGGTTCGGATTATGGACATTACAAACACATACTTAAACAAGTGATTATAGACAATAACCTAATATATTAATTGATCATAAACCAAATATATCGATAAGTGTTGTGCTCAAGTGACCAAAAAATGTTCTATATCATCACTAGCAACCACTCATGGGGAATAGGGTTTTATTTCATTTAATAAACATATACTTTAATACGATTAAGATAATTAAGTGTTTCAAAAAGTAATTAAGATGAAACTATGTCATTTCCTAATTTATTCAACTTGGTACATAGTCATGCGAAGTTGGGAAGTAAGTTGAGTCAACCTTGCACAAGATTGCGCAAAGTTGCACAACAAGTCCTGCTAACTTCGATGCTATAAGCATATCTTCTTACAAGTTTTTTTACTCACAAAAGTTATTTTCTATCATAATTATACACCACTCACAAACCTTTTCAAGATATAGTTAATAACATATCTTGAAAAGGTTTGTGAGTGGTGTAAATAAACATATACTTATTAAGATAATTAAGTGTTTCAAAAAGTAAATAAGATGAAACTATGTCATTTCCTAATTTATTCAACTTGGTTCATAGTCATACGAAGTTGGGAAGTAAGTTGAGTCAACCTTACACAAGATTGCGCAAAGTTGCACAACAAGTTTTGCTAACTTAGATACTATAAGCATATCTTCTTACAAGTTTTTTTACTCACAAAAGTTATTTTCTATCATAATTATACACCACTCACAAACCTTTTCAAGATATGGTTAATAACATTAAAATTAATTATCATTATATACTATAAAACTTAAATTAAACATGGTATTATGTACCTTATAATATTTCCAATGCACTAGAATATCAGCATTATCATTGAATAAACATACAAACTATCTTAATCATTTTTTTGTTTGCATTTAATATACTTTGAAAATGAATATAATTACAAAGATGATAAATTTAAATAAAAAAATCTTCAATAAAATGACATAAAATGACATAATCATGGATAGACAAATTAAATTCTACTCAATTACACATTGAATATAAGTATATTAGGTTATGATTGCTAATTAATTCAACCATAAAAATATATAATTGTCATTTTTTAAACATTCCAAATTAAATTCTACTCAATTACACATTGAATATAAGTATATTATGTTATGATTGCTAACTAATTCAACCATAAAAATATATAATTACCATTTTTTAAACATTCCACATTGTACCACATACATTACAGGATTAAAAAAAAAAAACTTCTTTTTTCATTCCATATTGTACCACTTATGCTTTGTTAATAAAATATTGAGTCCTATTTTATATAGGAGTGTTTAATATAATAGTAAGAGAGATATGAATATATAATGGATGTCTTTAGTTCTGAATTAATAACTTCATTCCTATTTATAATTTACTTCAAATAAAATATAAGGAGATAAATTTAGTTCTCATCTACGTTAACAAAGCTTCATTCATATTGATAATTTACTTCAAATAAAACATAACCTAATAAATTTAGTTTTCTTTTACATGTTATCCTTACGCATAATGTGATACTTAGATTTATACCATAAAAATTTAATCAATTTAGAACTAAAATATATTTTAATAATAAGTATAACACTCGTTTGGCCTAGTGGCTAGGGTTTAGGGTTTCTCTGCAGCTATGAACTATATTTGAGATTTTTTGCGAGCGTTTGAGGTATGGCCTCGTGTTCGGGGTGAGGATCCCTCAGCATCTCCTCCTCCGCCTGATATCACCACTTTCCAAGTTTTGATCGCATCCTACTCCAAGACGGTGAAGCATGTGGCCTGCTAATTTCTCAAGAAATTGGATGAAATTCCAAAGGTACCAGTTCACTCATCCTTGTCTCATCCTTTTGTGCTACGTTTGGCTGAAAACTGGCTCAAAGTGTAGTTCACTAGTCTATGGTCGTCTCCTAGGGCCATGGTAGAGATGAAATAAATTTAAGGTCATATGTCTTCTACTTTATGTGGTAAGGGGTTTTTTGTTTTTCTGTTTGAGAACAAAGAAGATCAGAATTTAATATTCATGAGTGGTCCCTATTTCGTGGGATCAAGGGGCATGTATGACATCCCTATGTGGTTTTTTGTGGTTTCATTTTCCATTCCTTTTTCTGCATTGTTGGAATGATGAAACCCTGAAAACTATTTGGAATATGTTGGGAAGGTATATTTATCAGGATGAATCATGAGAAGGGTTACAAGCATGTGAGTGCCTTTGTGTAGAGGTAGATATAAAAAAGCGGCTACTAGAAGCCATCCAATTAAGTCTTGACAATTCGTCGTACATTCAAAAAGTGTATTATGAACAACTTCCATTTAAATGAAAGGTTTGCCATGAATATGGCCATTCGACAAAGAATTGTCAATAAAACAAAACATATCAATGAGAGGAAGGGACCACTGAGCAATGGAAACAACCCAATAAGAAGAAATTTATTGGGAAAGCCGTGATCCATCAACAAGAGCAAGTTCTAGGAGGGAATCTGTCTCCTCCCTCCCTTTGAAAGCCTAGATATTCAAATGGAGAGGATCATGGGGGGAGTCCAACAGAAACAAGTATTCAACATTTGAAAATCTGGAGGAAAACAATGCCGAATCAAGAGAAAGGGGTCAAGAAAATGTAGAAGGAGGTAATATGGTGATGAAAAAAATAGAGACTGCAGGGATCCCTCTGGATTCTTCCCACCCAAATCATGGAAATCCAACTCCAAGTAAAATCCTTTCGTTCCCTATTGGTTCCAGAAATTTTAGAGGAAGGAAATCAAGAGGAAACATAAGATGAATTTGAAGTAGAAGTCACTCAAAGAAAAACAACAAGGAAAGTGGGGAGGAAATATAATCATAATAGAAGGGAAAATGAATTAGATTGGGACAAGGAGTTAGGTATACAAACCACCTTGTAAGGAATCTTGTAGAAGGATAGAAAATCAGGGAAATCCCATAATTAGTCAGTAAAAGGTTCATCCCAATCCATGACTCAGCCCTCTAAAGTGGGGGCCTCCAAATCTATAGGTAAATAATGAAGTTAGTCTCGCAGAGGATTAGGTAGTAAGGAAAAGAAAGAAACAATGAGAAAGTTGGTTCCGACATAAAAACCCCATATCCTTTTGATCGAGAAAACAAAATTCAATGAACTTAAAACTCTACAAGAAACACAACAAATTTGGAAGAAAAGAAAAGGTGAAGCAATAGGTGCGAGGGTGGCTTCTTGGGGAATTTTCACTAACACTTTGGTCCAACATCGAACTATGATTGGCTAGCTACAAGATAAAGTATACACTTTGAGAAGTCAACATGAGTCTCTTTGAAGCATCAGTTGGCTCAACGAGATGTGGACTGTGGTACTTCATTTCCTAGTGAGACGATAGAAGGCAGGGAAATTACAACTATGGTACATATTCCATATCTAAATGCCCCAACAAAACTTGCTAAGGATATGGACAAGATAGTCAATGAAAGTGGACAAACTTATATTCCTTTTCTTTGAGTATGTTTTGTTTTTCAGTATGTATAAACAATATGTTTTATTGAATATATTGAGTGCATAATAGTAGTAGTAATAGGTTTTGGATAAGGCTTAGTAGGTTTGAATTTTGGTTGTTACAAGTTCTGCTAGAGCTAGAATTTTGCTATGACATCTTTCTATGACGGTGAAAAAAACCACATTGGTTTGGCCTAGCGAATTAGATTTCTTACATGGTTTAGTTGTATAGTGGAATTAGATTTTTAATGAATCCTAAATTAATACCAGTTAACTTAACATATGATACATTCAATTTCCTGAATCTAATTATTATTATAGTTGGACTCCGCTAGTTGTTACAGTTAGTTAACATAACCCGATCTGCAGATTTGAGTGGTAAGTTTGTATAATCCAATCTCTCAAGGGTTTTTGAGGATATTGAATCAATTTAGACATTAAAAAAATGTAATATAATGTAAACAACAAAAAAATTGTGATTTCACCCAAATTCATATCACTAAATTCCTGTAAAAATGTCAAATTGTACAATGTTTAAACAACAATGACAAGTATTCTAGATGGGAAAGGAATCACACTAGTTATTGGTAAAGTTATGCTGCCAAATTATTTTTGACTGGTTTTACTTGTGAGAATTGGGATTCCAAGCTTGAGATAGAGTGGTGACTTTACCTTGTGAGGCAAGCTTGGAGCTAGAGTATTTCTGGTTTTGTTTGCGTGGCCCCTTTGTGGCTCGCGAAGATAAGGGGGAAGAAGAGTACCCATAGCGTTGGCTACGAGGTAGTGGTGAAGTCTCTACAGTTAGCAAGAGAATTTTTATTTGAGAATTATAATTGTAATAAGATATATTTGTAATGGGTTTGAATTTATCTTTAAACTGTGATTGAATGTTGATTGTCAAATGGTCATGATCCTCGATGGGTTTTGTGTAGTTAGTAAATGAAGTTTTTATATTAATGTCATGCATCCAAGTAATGGAATATCTTTTGCTTCACCCAAAACCTTGACTCGTGTTGATTTTCAACTAGTTGGGACACCCTTGAAATTGTTAGAATTTATGTGATGGTTGTAATAGATATTGTACTCAGGATGGGAAGTGAGGAATAAACCGTCGAGTTGCTACAGCGTTAATTACCAATCTAAAAACTTAATTTAATAACGCTGCTAATCGATTTCAGTGGAAATTTTGAGACTGATTCTACATTTTGGATTTTTATTTCTAATTGTCGTTGCCTGGGGTATGCGTATCAAGTCAAAAACTTAATTGTCCTGGTAACCCACCACCCCACGAAATTTTTTATATGGGTATATCCTCGTGTAAATGAACACTACAGGAATCTGACTTCTTCCTTGTGGAATTTCATAAGCCTTGAATTTTTGGGATTTGTTGTCCCTCTAAGTCTCTGATCCGATCCCAAGACTAGAGAGCGTTGTTAACCGTTGCATAACTAAGGAACCCGATTTCTTCGCTATCTTTTGTTGAGTTTATTCGCTAATTTAGATGCAAGAGAAATTGTTAAAATTTCTTCCTGTCAATTCCTCCTGTAAAACACCATGAATCCATGTGTCTGAGTGAGTTCATCGGCCGCCCTTGCTGATGGTTTCTAACATCTATTCTTGAGTCGCGTCTCCCTTGTATTACCATGTCTTGAACAAATTGCGCAAAGAGGCGTCTAGGATTTCTGTTGGGATCTAGGGTTATCATAGGAATCTACGATTTACACAGCTAAGCACTTGAAAGGATGAAGATTTCCTCTTGAAAATATAATATTCTGTTAATTACTTTTGGAAGGAGTTGGTTGTGTTTCAGGTCCATGGCATTACTGAAATGCCATGCTCTGTTTAATCTCTCAACACGAATCTGTGAACCAGCATAGTCTCTCTCTACACAACTATCTAGCAGAAGATTAGTGTCTAGAAAGTGAGCGTACCACATCTTCTCCAGAAAACATAGCTGTGAATAAATTCCTAGGGTTCTCATTTTTATCTCTATCAATGAACATATACCCTCCATTATAATTAACAAGAGCATGGATATTAGTCCTCCTAGCATCTCTTATTCTCCCTCCGATCTATGGTACAGGTTATTATTTTGTGATAGCAGAGGAAAATGAGACCCAATATTCTTCAGAGCTTCATCTCATTGTGATCTTCTTTAGGTATCCAAAAACCCTATTTCTAACTCCATCCTAAGGGATATCCAAAAACCCTATTTCTAACTCCATCCTAAGGGATCAATCAGTCGCAAACCACTACCTGCAGCTTGGAGATTTTCTTGAGCACGCCTTTGCTACTTATGTATACTCCTGGGTACAAAAATAGAACTTATCGCATCAAGTGTGTCCATTCAGCATTTCTGAATTAAAATCCGAGTTGCATGGAGATTGAGTTTTGCAAAAAAAAAATTGTTTTCATGTGATTCGTTTTCTCTCCCTGGCGCGCGGGCTTGTAGATTGGGCGTTGGTCGCTAGTTTGATGGTTGTGTTGATGCTCTTGATTGTGTTGGCCTACGGGACTTTCTTTTCCAGAATTGAATTCGGACTCGACTCTTCGTGATCCAGTTGAGCGTAGGATCCTCTTTTCCTTATCCAAATTTTAAAAAGAATTTGAGTCTCTGTCGAGGATTGCATCCCTTTCTTTTAAAAAAAATCGTTAATCGCTTCCAGAAATTAATCCAATATATCAGTAATTGTTGTGTTGATGTTTAAAGGTTTAACCTTAATGTAATTGTTTGGTCGTTGCCATTCAAAGGCAGTCCTGATATTAAATCAGCGCCCCATTCATTTGTTGTTTCCATTTCATTGGCATTCTTCGTGTACTTGAAAAATACCCCACAAAAGAAGCATTCACCCTTAAAAAAAAAAAAAACTTGCTTATATTAACCCAAGTCCACATGTCTAGTTTGGATTGAGAGTGGTCTTCTGATAAATCCCTTCAATGGATATATAAGTTAGTTGAATTCATGATTTTATTATTATGATTTTTATTTCCTCTAGTTCTTTTTAAATGGATGTTTTAAGCATTTGAGTGCTTGGTTTAGTGCTCATTATGATTATACTCCCTTTTACTTTATAAATGGATATGTAGGTGACCTAAGAATTCCTTATATACATAGCTTAAAATAATTGATCTTTTAAATCTTCTAAAGGGATATGGATATGGACACAATTGAATTATTATCAATATGTTGGTTATGATTTGAATTTAGTTACTTATATAAGAATATATAAGTTAATCCATGAAGTTTATATATTGCTTACACATGATTGACCTTCTTATAGTTATTTTATTTGGATAGGTAAAAATCTTTACATAGTGCTTATTAATATTGATTGCTCTTAATTTAAAATAGATATGCAAGATTGGTATTGAACGCTTATTATATTGTTTAATAAGATTTCCGTTATATATATATATATATATATATATATATATATATATATAGTTTATCTACATAAGGATGGTACTTGTTACACAGATCGATGTAATTAATAAATGATGTTTGATATAATGAACTTAACTTAGGTAAGGTTTTAAAGATGGATGTAATTAGATCTCTACCTAGTATTGGAATCTTACTTATGTTTTAGTAGATTTTTAAATCCTTAGGTTTTATTCTCTTACTCAATTTCACTTATTTATTGACGAATGATGGATAAAGTAAAATGGATTGCTCCTTATACTATGATGAAACGATGTTTAGTTATGATTAATCAACTAGTTTAGAAATTGGATTATGATTGATTAATGGGATATAGATACCTCCTTGTTCCTCAGAACAATTACCATTCCTGAGACCTTAAGTGGTCAAAATCAATCGGATGAAGCTTGGACTTGAGTGTTGCTTATGTGTCTTGTAGGTCCTAACCGTGTAGGATAGTTTGGGTGGGTAGTTCCTCATGTTACCTTTATGAGATATGTTGATTGAGTGATAATCATGTCGATTTCAGTTGATCTTGATGAAATTTCTTATGTAATGTTTAATATACATTGTGTCGCATGACACGTATCAATGTTTGTATTTAATATATATATATATATATATATATATATATATATATATATATGCTTACCTATTGAACTCACTTGTGGTCGTAACGGAGGGGTCGTTATAATTTGCAGGAGTCTGCAACCTCCAAAGTTCAAGTAAGATGGAGGGAATTCTTAGGTTCCTGCAAACAGTCCCATTGGTAGGTTTTCGGTCGAAAGAATCTTTCGATCGGCCGAAATATATTTTTCTAATGGAATCCATAGAATATAGAAGGAGTCCTCTTTTTTCGTCTAAACATTGATTTTTTGGCTGAAACATGGGTGATAGAATTCCATTGGTCCGAAAAAATGAAGGGACATGTCGTTTCATTTCAATTGGTGCCAAATATTGTAAATACGCTTTCGGACGAACCAATTTAACACAATTCACTCTCTCGTTTCATGGTTTTGCATATGTGGAGCCCCTAATAAAAAGTTTGAATCATCTTTTTCATTGTTTTGAACAAGGTGGTTGATGTTTTGAATGCAAAAAAGAAAATTATATATTGAAGGCATTGTTGAACATTTTTTCAAGGTGAAGGATTTGTTGAACATTTTTTTAAGATGAAGGCTTTGTTGAACATGAAATTCTTGATATTTGTTGATTAAGGTTGGTTGTCATTGATGTCAACCCTTGAAGAAAGTCCAGTAGCGAATTCTGGTAGCACAAAGGTTTGGGTAATGGATCCAAGTTTGTTTCATGTATAATGGTATGAGTTTTAATATATTTTAAGGTAATAGTATTCTATATGGATAGTAAATGTCATGCCATTTCTGGTGGTATGTGGAATGTCACATAACTCCTCACGGTTTGAGATTTATGGCCTTATGAAGTTGGAGGACCCTCATATGTTGGCTTGAAGCCCCAAATGGTCAAAGAAGTCAAAGATCTTGCAAAGAATAAATTATTATTTAAGTGATAAAGTAAAGTGACAAAGTCAAGAAGAATTATTTAAATAATAAAGTGAAGTGACAAAATCAAAGAAGATTATTTAAATGATAAAGTGAGGTGACAAAGTCAAGGAAGAATATTTAAATGATAAAGTAATGCAGAATTTTCTAATTATGGAAAGTGGTTAACCCTAAAAATGAGGAAAATAGGTTAAGTGACCTAGAAATGGGTTAAGTGACCCAGAATATGCTTCTAAAGAAGATATTTGGAGAGTATAAATAAGAGGCAAGGCTCTCTCATTTTATATCACACTTGAGCATATTGAATATCTATAGGTGACTAAGGTAACTAAATGATATCTAAGCCGAGATTCAGAGGGAAGGTGAAGAAAAGAAGACTGGAATTCAAGGGAGGATAAATTCTTTTGATGATGCTTTCTAAGGTATGTTATTTACAGGTCATCTCACCATTTTCGAAATAACATTTTTTTCTATAATGATTTAGACCACAAAATGGATATTCCATTGAGGAAACATATCCAAGTATCTGTGGTAAAAAATTCATCTTGTGGGTCATTTTATTTTTTGAGTTACACTTCGTGGAAAATAGGGTTTGTGGCTAGTTCTGAAACTAGTCTAAAATAGGTGTTTTGGGTAAAAACATCATAACTTATTCATAACATATCCAAATTTAGTAAGACAAAATGTGTTGGTTAGAGTATAGTCTGTAGTATTTTGCAATTATAACACAAAGTCAATCCTTTTTTTCTCTTAAATGTTCCACAATCTTTTATGTACTGCATACTGTAAATTCTAACCTTGTACAATGTCTATTGTAAACAGATATTCATAAAAGAACAGAAAAGATACAATGGAAAATACAAACATTGCACAGAGATTTTTCCCCTGGAAATGCAAACTGGGAAAACTGGCATATATTATATTCATTCATTGTGTTACATTGTTTACAATACAATATACATATAGGATCCAGCGGCATCCAAAACCCTAATCCAATGACCTCGATTAGTCCAAAACCCTAATTCATTAACCGGAAATAGAAAACCATCGAAAAAAACCATGTGCCGAAAAAAACACCTAAATACATGACACGTTTCTCGAGGTAGGTGTCACGTTTCCTGAGGTAGAATTTTTTTTTTTCCGGGGGCGTTGCCCCCAGTCCCCTGCGCATACGCTCAGACACTACTACTTGTGCACAGAATATAACACATACCCAACATTCCCCCACTTGTTGTTTTCTTTGCATACAGGGGGTTACAGAGTTACATAGTCAAAAATCCAGGGCAACAATGCCCATGGATCCTCTACAACAAGAGAACTTCTCAGTTTCTCACAGATTTTGTTAATGAGTCTACAACATTCTTCAAAGTGTCCACCTTCATCAGTGATGCTTTCTTTTCTTCAATCATGTCTCTCACAAAGTGATATTGAACATCAATGTGCTTTGTCGTTGAATGATAAACAGGGTTCTTCGCCAGAAAAATTGCACTCTGAATGTCACACTCTATTCTTACAGCTTGTTGTACCAACTCAATACCTTTGTAACCATACTACTTCCTTACTTGCATGAGTGGCTGCCATGTATTCAGATTTTGTAGTTGAAAGTGCCACTACAGCCTGTATTTTTCTCATCCAACTTATTGCTCCTCCAAACAGGTTAAACACATACCCGCTTGTAGATATCCTACGATCCAAATATCCATCCCAGTTTGCATCCACAAAGCCATTTATATCGACCACTCTATCCAATCCCAGTCTTCCTTCGTAGCACAATCCATAGCTAGCAGTGCCATGCAAATTCTTGAAAACCCTTTTTACTACTGTCCAATGCTCCTTCCCTAGTTTTGACATATACCTCCTCAAAACTCCCACTGCATGTGCAATGTTTGATCTAGTACAAACCATTGCATACATCAAACTGCAAACTACACTCGCATATGGAACATGAGACATGTCCTCCTATTCTTCATGTGTCTTGGGACACTGATCCACAGATAACTTTACACCAACAGGAATAGGAACCTTTATTGGTTTACATTCCTGCATATTAAACCTCTGCAATATTGTCTCGACATATTTTCTCTAATTTAACCAAAGTTTCCTGTTTTTTTCAATCTCTTTTAATTTCCATGCCCAAAATGAAATTTGAAGCACCAAGATCCTTCATGTCAAATTTAGAGGACAACTAAGTTTTCACATCCTAGATAATCTCCTTGTTGTTTCCTATCAACAACATGTCATCCACATACAAGACCAAATAAATCAAATGATCACCAATTAATTTAGAATACACACAGTGATCCTCTTTGCCTCTTGTGAATCCAAGTCCCAGCATATAAGTATCAAATTTTTGATACCACATCCTTGGTGATTGTTTTAAACCATACAGGGACTTTTTCATCTTGCATACCAACTCCTTCTTTCCTTTCACAGCATAACCTTATGGTTGCTTCATAAAGATTTCTTCTTCCAGATCCCCATGCAAGAATGTTGTCTTCACATCCATCTGTTCTACTTCAAAATCAAATGCAACAACAACAGATAACATAAATCTTATAGAGGTTAACTCACCAAAATCAATTCCCTCAACCTGGGAATAACCCTTTGCTACTAACTAAGCTTTGTATTTCTCCACTTTTCCTTATGCATTCAACTTATTTTTAAATGCCCATTTGCTGCCAATGGGCTTTCTTCCAGTTGGAAACTCCACTAGATCCCAAGCCTCATTCTTATCCAAATATGTCATTTCTTCTTCCATGGCCCTTTTCCAGAGATTTCCATCCTCTGAATCCACTACCTCCCTAACAGTTCTAGGATCATCATCAGTAATAGACAAAGAAAAATTTGAACGAAAATCAGATGGACTATACCTTTCTGGTAGCCTTCTTTCTCGATCCGATCTCCTCAATACTGGAGTATGAGGATCTTCTTCTTCTGATTCATGTTCTTCTGTAGAGTCTGCTTCATCATCCTTTAAATCAAACTCTATCTTCTCTGGTTCTTTCTTACTTGGTAGGAATTCATGTTTAACAACATCCTTCATTTCTCTAAATACCACATCTCGGCTATACACTACCTTCTCAGTTTCTGGGTTCCAAAGCTTATAACCTTTGAGACCATATTTATATCCAATAAAGATACATTTTCCATCCTTCTTGTCCAGCTTACTCCTATTTTCCTTTGGGATATGAACATATGCATTGCAGCCAAATACCTTAAGATGTGTGAGAGAAGGTTCCTTACCAGTCCATACCTATTGTGGAGTCTTTTCAACCAACACTAATGAGGGTGATCTGACCAGATAACATGCAGTACCCACTACCTCTGCCCAGAATTCTTGCCCTAACCCAACACCACTGAGCATGCACATTTCTTTTTCCATCAGCGTCATGTTCATCCTTTCTGCAACTCCATTTTGCTGAGGTGTATATGGAGTATTCTTCTGCCTTGCTATACTGCACTTCTTATAGAATTATTCAAATTCATTCCCACAGAATTCTCCGCCATTATCTGTTCTCAGCACCTTAATTCTTTTCTCTGTTTGATTCTCAACAAGAGCCTTAAACTCTTTAAACCTGTCAAAGACTTCATATTTCTTCCTGAGGAAATATATCTAAGTTTTCCTCAAGAAGTCATCTATAAATGAGACATAGTACACAGATTTTCCCAATGATGGGACCGACACAGGTCCAAAAACATCACTGTGAACTAGTTGTAAAATTACTTCTTCCCTCGTTGCACTAGAGGGGAATCTTACCCGATTATGCTTCCCATATAGACAATGTTCACATAAATCAAAATCTAGAGAGAAATTATACATACCTTCAACCATACCTTTACTGTGTAGTAGTCGAAGACCCTTCTCTCCGATATGCCCCAGTCTTTGATGCCACAACATAACCTTTTTTCCAGAGACTGTAGGAGTTCTTTCTTCTTCAACTCTAATATTAGGAACAATGGAGCTATTACACCCATCACTAATAGTTCTTCATAGAAGATTATACAGAGTTCCAAACCAAACTCCCTTCATCAACACCATTGCTCCTTGAACCATCATGCAAGTTCCCTTTTCAGAAATTGTTTTTACCCCTGCATCTTCCATTTTTCTTACGGAAATCAAATTTATGGCCATACCTGGGATGTGTAGAACACCAGGAAATGTTCTAATTCTTCCATCTATGAGTCTCAACTTGACCCTTCCTCTTCCTATGATTCTCGTTGTCGAATCATTACCTAAGAAAACATTACCTCCATCATACTTTTCATATTCGCAGAACCACTCCCTGTGGAGAGTCATATGAAAGGATGCACCAGAGTCAATCAACCATGCCTCATGATCCTCATCTGTGCTTGAAGAGGCCAAGTACACATCCCCTCCTTCTTCCTTGGAGGACTTTTCTTATGTAGAAGAAGATTCTTCAGATCCCTTCTTTTTCTCAACTTTGGATCTACACTGCTTCTTGTAGTGCCCTTCTTTTCCACACCTCCAACATACCCTTACAAAATTTCCAGGAAATTTAGATCTACCCTTAGACTTAGATCTCCCACTTGAGAAATTAGATCTATTTCTTTCTTGGGAACGTCCTCTTGCAAATAATGCGTCTGTGCTATGTCCTTCCATATTATTTCGTCTCATCTCCTCCGACAACAAGGATGAGACCACTTCTTCAAACTTCAAAGAAGTTGTATTACTACCTATGGCCATAACCAGACTATCCCACGAGTCTGGTAAAGAACAGAACAAATTGATACATTTATCTTCATCTGAAATTTTAATCTCAACAGATACTGACTGACTTACCACAGTATTGAAGGCGTTCAAATGCTCTGCCACCGAGTCTCCATCTCTCATCCTCAAGTTATACAACTTCTTTATGAGGAATAGTTTATTTACCAGGGACTTAGACTGATACAAATTCCCCAACTTTTCCCATAAATCCTTGGTTGTAGCTTCCTCTGACACATTCAGTAATACTGAATCAGAGAGACATAGTCGGATTGTGCTCTTTGCCTTCTGATCCATCTTTTTCCAGTCATCTGCAGAAGTTCTTGTAGGTATAGTACCTGGATCTACCGCGATCCACTGATCTCTGTCCACCAAAAGATCTTCCATATTGAGCTTCCACAAATCAAAGCTTTTCTCATTAAACTTTTCGATCTCCATCTTCGAATTACTTTCCATTTCTTTTCACCTGAAAAACAATACCGCAGATCTCCCATTGTAACAAGGCTTATCACAGTCCCAAGCCAAACCCTTGACCACAAAGGTGTCCCCCTAAAGCCAATAAAGCTCTGATACCAAATGTAAATTCTAACCTTGTACAATGTCTACTGTAAATGGATATTCAGAAAAGAACAGAAAAGATACAATGGAAAATACAAACATTACACAGAGATTTTTCCCCTGGAAACCCAAACCGGGAAAACCAACATATATTATATTCATCCATTGTGTTACATTGTTTACAATACAATATACATATAGGAGCCAGCGGCATCCAAAACCCTAACCTAATGACCTGCATTAGTCCAAAACCCTAATTCCTTAACCGGAAATAGAAAACCATGTGCCGAAAAGACCACCTAAATACACGACACGTTTCCTGAGGTAGGTGTCGCATTTCCCAAGGCAAAAAAAAATAATCTGGGGGCGCTGCCCCCGGACCCCCGTGTGGGGGGCTCCTCCCCCCTTCACCCCTCGAGGGGGGGCCTAGCACCCCCCCCTCTAACCCCCTTGCACGCCCAACGCATACGCTCAAACACTACTACTCGTGCAAAGAATATAACACATACTCAACGCGTACTTCCCCTAGAATCATAGTGTTGGACCTGCAATCTGCAAAAATTATTTCTAGGTTCATGCATCCACTTATTAGTCCAAAAACTCTTTCTATGCATAGGAATAACATATCTTTCTTCATTTCCATTAGATTTACTCAAATCAACTCTTTCTTTCAACTGTGACCTAGCCCTTAGACTAGGACATAATCTATTAAACATACCTAATATCATGCTTTCAGAACAAAAAATTTCACTTATCTTTCTCTTACCAAAGCAAAAAGCTTGCCTCTTTTAAAATCTTACCTATTTTCTTAAGAACAACTTACTTACTTGGTACAAAGATTCACAAGTCAAGTAGAGTACTGCACACTTCAGCATCAGACCTACGCACAAAGCTTTTCCTTTTCTTTACTTCAGTTCCCAACATTCACAGTTTCAGGTCCCGACAACGGAACCATTTGTTGGAACAGGGTAGACCCAGGGTTCAATGCTTAACAACACACCAACAAAACCCTGACTACTAGCCCTTTCGGAAACACCTGGGAAGCAGGCGAAGTCTCACCTGAGGTAGAAGCAGGGGTGGGTTACAGGATGTAGGTGTTTGTAACCAAGCTAGGACACGAATCTGTGATAACATTACTTCGCAGAATATTCTGTTAATTCTTAGGAAGTGAACATGCATTATTTATTAACCTCATTAACTTCACAGAGCATAATCAAATACAGATAAGCACAGTAAAAAAAAGTTATTATGCACCCAGAGCACTTAACACTTAGCACTGTGAGTTAAATCTAGCATTCATTTACCCTTAATCCTAAGTAAAATACTTAAACAACAAAGTATACATTCATTACACATCATAATCAAAGCACTAAGCAAATGCATAATAGAAATAACATTGCACAAATCAAACCATGAGACACTATATACTTGGTTCACCCCAGGGTGGGGCTACGTCCACAAACTGCTTTTCCTCTTTATTATTCACCAAAATATTACATCCAGTCACTCCTGTGCACTAAGCCATAGAGTCGAAATTCATAAAATACAGGAGATCTGCGCACTAAGCACAAGATCCTCTTTCTTTACGTTCCAAAACTAGGTCACATGCACATAGCCACAATATGTTATCACGACACTTAGATCCTTCTACAAAATCATAGTCGATCACTAAGCTTCGACCACATATATACCTTTGCACAAAGCACTACTTACATCAAAAAAATTCTTCTACACTACTTTCCCCTTTATTTATACTTTACAAAATCTTACAATAAGGCCTAAACATGGGGAAAAACCATGGGATGACATCCCATAAACCCATTACAAAACCCTAGAGGACCCCTTATTGGGTCCACATAACCCTCAAAATAGGTGAGATCCACGATCTCAACTTCGCCTAGGCGCTCCTACTTTGGCCAATGTGTCGAAGTCCAAAAGTGGGCCAAAGCCTCCAAAACTGACCAAAGTTTCCCTGAAACTTGGTCGAGGGCCAACACTTGGCCATGCTCTCTTATTAGTTGTTGACTAGAGAGTTTTGGAAATATTTTTGGCACCCTAAATGTTTCACCTAAAATTCTCCAGATTTATAAAATTATTGTCTAGCATCATATAATGTAATCATTTCCAAAATTAGGATCAAATTTTATCACAGATGGATATTGAATTCTCTCTTTGATGTGCTTTTCAAGTCTTGGATATTTGTATGATGTCTTAGAATAAATATAGGGCACAATGTATCTATTTTTTGTTTCATTCAACCTAGTTACAAAAGCATTATTCTGAATTTACATCTTGGGATGCGTTTCAGGTTAATTTTGAGATTATAAAGTACACATAATAATTATATGATCCAAGTAACTATATGAGTGGTTTCTATATTTTTCACAAACGAATACATAGAAAACTGAAAGTAAGAGAATCAGTTTGAAGTCATTCAATTAATTAATAAAATATCTTGCACGCATTGCGTTATTTTCCACTCTTTATCAAACTCAATTGTTAGGTGAGTGATTGTGAGAATCTGTATTACACTTAAGAATGATCAGAGGCATGTCCCTGTACATGGATAGGGCCGAATTTGGCCCTGTCCACCTCCTAAAACACAAAACATGTAAATAAATTAAATTTTAATTAATTGGTAAATAGGTTAATAATTACCTAGAACCTGAAGCAACAACAACCAACAATATCGGCCAAAAACAAGTAACAACAGCAAGAAACAACAACCAACAACAATGACCGCCAGCACCAACTACCAACAACAATGACTGTTAGCACCAACCGCTAGCACCAATCACCAGTAGCAACGACCGATAACACCAACCTAAATCTACCACCAACCAACAGTTCAAAAAAGTATAAAATGAATGATGTGCGGGGGATATATAAAACAATTTTCGGTCGAAAGGTTTTTTCGAACAAAACTCATTTTCAGTGGAAATATTATTTCGACCAAAACTATGTCACCGGGGAAAAAATCCACTTGACTTCTTTTGACTGAAAAGATGTTATCGGAAAAAAAATCCGTCCGACTAATATGGTACACGACAGTCAAGGCTGTCGTCATGGTACCGTTTGATTTGACGTCTAAAGGTTTGGCTGAAAACTTTTTCGGTCGAAAAGAGGTATCTTTTGGCCAAAATGATTATTAGTTTGGTCAAAAAATTGTCACTAGGAATTTTGGAGACCCGATTCTCACAAAAGTGTTACCCACCTTCATAATTTTACCCATATCCTATGGAAGATATGGTTTTTTACTCATCCTAAATTCAGTTTTAAACAAGTCATTTTGGGAGTTTCACTATAAAAAATATTGGGCGGTTAAAGATAGTGAAATTTTGTTTAGACTAAGTAGGCCTGATATAGTATAGGTGGTCAAAATTTCATGTTCTAGTTCACTAAACTTTTAGAGATATATTCCATGGAAGACAAGGTTTGAGACTAATCCTGAAAATAGTTATCTTGGCATTTTTGTTGTAATTTTTTTCAGTGAAGTTTCAGAATCTTGATTTGACATGGTGAAGTACATGTGGAAAAGGTTCCATATTTTGAATCATTATATTTTATGATATATTTCTTGTGGAAGTGAGGTTTCTTGAACCAATTATTTTATAGTGATTTTAATATATTTTTTCGTGGTTAGGAAGCTCATTTTTTAATTTTTTTTAGAGACACATTTTGACATATTTAAATAACATGGGATCTATCATTAAGTGGGTAAAACTGAAAATGGGGGAGAATACATTTAGAAAATAAAAATGGTTTCACATGGTTACTAGAAACACATTATTTCTTATTGGAAACCCCTGTAACCCCTATTGGTACCCTTTTGAGTAGTACCGCATTAGACAATACCTGTAGATGGAGTCTCACTTATACATACATTTGGTTATATAGTAATTCCCCTATGTAAACTTGAAACCCGCATTACATATGTTATTTGGAGGTATTTGTGAAGTTTGGGTGAAACCCTGAAACCTTTCACAAAGAACCTATCTAGAGAAAATTCACACAAAGATTGAAAAAAGAAATAGAGAGAAAGAAGCAAGAATGAGAGAAATAAATAGAATTTTATTGACACTATATTAATTGAATGTCATGAGTACATATTTATAATATTCTCTAGGAGAGATGAGTAATGTGCACTAGGTTGAGCTTCTAGTGCATGCACTTCTAGAATATAATGGATGTGCTCATTTAACCATAGACAATATAGCAATACTGTCACCCAACCATAGGCCAAAGCCACCCTCGAGCACCTTAACGTTGTCAAAGAATCATTCTGGAAGAAAAACCTAGACTTGATAGCCAAACAAGGGTGGCACACCTCTCTCCAAGGATAACGCACCAAATAAGAATAACAAGAGCTAATCAGAGAGTCCAAACCATAATTAAGAGAGAGTCTAAGACAAAACCGAAATATTCTAGTTGCAACAACTGCAACAACAACTCTCCTCCAAACTTGTGCACAAACTGGCCAACTACAGTGCACACAAGTGTTGCTTCTGCAGTTCTGAGAATATTGGCCAAAATGAAGACTGTACTCCTGTATTTATACTATTTCTGGCAAATTACCTGGGCCGACTTCTCATTTTGGGTACTAATTCTTTAGTATATAACATTTCCTTTAGCTGACTTCTTCTCTTGGAGGCTAATAACCTAATACAAGTCATTCTCTTGAGCCAACTTGTCTTCTAGGGTTATTAACCAATTGATTAGGTTTTCTTCTTTATTTCCGAAATATTCTATTCTCATTAGGTTTACACGTGGAGGTAAATACCTCCCACAACTACCATAATCTCAACACTCCCTCCTAGCTAGGGAGGTATTGAAGGCAATGGTATTGATCACAAACATAACATTCAACTGGTAGCATCATCATAGTCGTATAGACTATCTCATGATTATATCATGAGCACCATCATCACTATCAATGTCATCAGTTGCATCATCTCTCAAAACCATACTCCATATGAGTAATCAAACATGATGCTGAATAAGTCACTGAATCCACAGAGTGACACAAGAACCATTCATGTAATCCAGACATATGTCCTAGAAGAATAAATGTCCTGTATCATTTTCCGTCTGGGGAATCTTCTGTCCATTGATCATCCATCTAGCTGATAATCATTTCCAACACTATTGTTAGTCTTCAAGGAAATCGGAACAATGTCATTCAATACAACACAAATGTGTGTATCCATAGTAGTAAACAACTACAATCTAGTGGTACACTACCACACCAAGTAGCACACAGATACTTGATCAGTGACAGATAGTCACAATCAGTGGAACACATCCACCACAGTATTATACATCTACTATCTAGAGACATACAGTCTCCATAACAATCATATCATCTGATATCGACCTGCACAAAAAACATTGTTATGATATAAACTGAATCATCTGGGCCATTCTTCCATTAACATCTATGAGATCTAGAAGAGAATATGCCCTCAGAAAGTAAAACATCAATGATGAGTTATCTGGACTATTCTTCTCAAGAAAGGAATAATAATTGTCTTGATTTTTGAGCCTGGACCACTCACCTATCCAGGCATTCCTCCAGCACTAAACAAAGTGCAAACTGGAGAGAATGAGTATGCCCTAGGGAATGCCTATCCCTGATTATTTAACTTAGACTATTCACCTATCTGGGCCATTCCTCTGGCACTAAACAAAGTGAAACCTGGAGAGAATGAATTTTCCCTAAGGAATGACTATCCGAACCATTTCTTAAGGAAATGAATTTCCTACACCAACCTACAAAACAGACCATTCTTTGAAACTTCTCACAACTGTGAGCTTCGAAAGAATGACGATCTGGTGAGGTGGACCAGTCTTCTTGACAACTACTGAGAGTGACTGTCAAGAAGAGAGATTGTCCTAGACCATTCCCCCACACTGGCCACAAGGGGAATCATTGTCTATGGTACATCAAAAATCCATCGAATCATTTTCATTACGAAAATGACCATTTGATCTGGACCATTTTCTGAACTGGAAAATGCATGTCTGCCAGAAATCTCAAACCACTTTCCGAACTGGAAAGAAACTACTCATCCTGGACCATTTTTCGAACTTGAAAAATGACTGTCCATAAATCAATAACACATCAGTGCTCCCTCCCAACCTGGGAGTCATATCTTCCTTTTTCAATAAGGAAGTTATCTCCACAAGCTCTAGCTTGAGTATGAAAACTCTTTCATCTTGGATAGAGGCTTTACCAAAATGATTGCTTATCTACTCATCTGTGGAGATATATATTAGAGAACCACTTTGTCTTTTCTGGACTTCATCACGGAGAATGTAATTCTTGATCGTAATGTACTTCATTATTTCTAGAACATTGGTTTTATTTGAAGTCTTCATATATCTCTGATCATTATAGTATATCATAGTTGGATTCAACTCTTTTATTTCCTACTAGCTCATAACATCATGGGAAGGGTCAAATTGGAACATATCCAAGTGGTACTTCTTCTGTCATCTTGAGAGTTTGTCATGGATTATCAATCCATCATCCTGGACTTCTGAGTAACCATTCTTATACAATATCTCTATTATAGAGATTTTTCACCACGCTTATGTTGTGCATTGGAGGGTCTCCACCTAGTTGTCTTCTTCCATCTGCATACAAGAGTCTCTTTCTGGTATACCTAAGAACCTTGAGGTTTCTATACACTTCTTTGTTTGATTTATCTGTTGAGGAGAACAATCCTTACATTTGTCTGATGTAAACTCCAACCCATGGATATAGTAGGAGATATAATGTCCTAGGTAGAGGCATGTCTAGAACAAGCTATCATCATAGTCATCTCCCTCCTTCTAGGAGAACCTTTAGTTCTATATCTCGCAATGCTTTCATTCATAAGTATTCCATACACTATTCTTCATCACACTTTCATTTCCTCTGCTTGATTTCTTTTAGTGATTTTAGATGGTTGGTAGTCATGTGATTCTCAATACAGTGACTGGTTGTTCTGGATTGTCCTTCTCTCTTGGAATCTTCATGTTCTTCCTCATGCTTTTCTTTAGATCTTAGGTCCATTGAGTTTTCTATAGATTCCATGCCTTGAAGATTCCAACTTATTTATTTCATCATAGGATCATGGATGTGGATGGAAAACTAGGGATACTTTAAAGATTCTTTTCGAAGAATACTTCTTCTAAAGTCACACTAAACGTGTGATTCTTTTCATGGTTTCTACCAAGGATAGATACTTCATTACTTCATTACTTCAGACTCATTACTTGTCTAATGTTTCTGACTGAGAAGAGGTTTGTTAGGGCATCGTACATCTTCTTAGATGATTCAATATGGGAGATGTAGGATATCAAGTGGTATTTTATAGAATCCACTATGATACTCATGGCATTGATGTCATTGTCTTTGAACTTCTCCATAACTTCAACGTTCTGCGGTTCCTTCTCTTTTCCTTCTTCAAACTTTGGTTCCACAATATTTCCTTTCATGATATCCAACACTTTATTCTTGGCAAGGATGAGATCAATCCTTATATACCATGTTCTGAAGTTAGAAGCCCCTTCTAACTTGTTTTCTAACTTCATAGAGTAAGTCATGGCTTCTTTGACTTGGTCAACCTTAGATTTGACCAAAAACTCAATCTTGACATATTAGCTTGCTGAGAGTACTGGGAGATTCCCTAGGCTAGGGCGCACTAGTCTATCCAGAAATTAGTTCAATCCCTTCACTTAAGGTGCCTCAACAAGAGGGTTAGGGTTTTTTTGTTGTAGCAAAAACCTGGCTATAACTGCAACTGAAACTAAGCAAATCCTCCCAATCTATCTTCCAATGGTTAGACTATCCAAAGATAGTGTGGGCCCATAACCTATTAGAATATAATGGATGTGCTCATTTAACCATAGACAATATATAAATATTGTCACCCAACCATAGGACGAAGCCACCCCCGAGCACCTTAACCTTGACACAGAATCATTCTGGAAGCAAACCCTAGGATTGATAGCCAAACAAGGGTGGCACACCTCTCTCCAAGGATAACACACCAAACAAGAATAACAAGAGATGATCAGAGAGTCCAAACCATAACCAAGAGAGAGTCCTAGCCAAAACCGAAATATGTTAGTTGCAGTAGCTGCAACAACAACTCTCCTCCAAACTTGCGCACAAACTAGCCAACTGCAGTGCACACAAGTGTTTCTTCTACAGTTCTAAGAATAATGGAAAGAATGAAGACTGGTCTCCTGTACTTATACTATTTCTGGTAGACTGCCTGGGCCGACTTCTCATTCTGGGTACTAATTCTTTAGTATATAACATTTCCTTTAGCTGACTTCTTCTCTTGGAGGCTAATAACCTAATACGAGTCATTCTCTTGAGCCGACTTGTATTCTAAGGTTATTAACCAATTAATTAGGGTTTCTTCTTACTTCTCGGAATATTCTATTCTTGTCAGGTTTACACGTGGAGGTAAATACCTCCCGTAGTTACCATAATATCAACATGCACATGTAATAGAAAAAATAAATTCCCCTTTAGTATCAGTTAACTCGCCATAAATGGAGTTAGTTAGTCATAAATGGAGTTAGCCATTGACAAGTGAGGACTCATGCATGTATAATTGGACACCATAACTAATAATAGAAATGATTACTTAAGGAGAAGTGTACACTTTTCGAGGAGAATAATATTCTCACTCAAGTGTGTTCTCTATCCTATGAAATAGGAATTACCTCCTAAAATCAAGGAATAAAGCACTCTTCCCCCTAGAAAATACGAATTTACCTAATGGTGGTTTATGTGCCCATGATTTTGGAAACCCATGGTATTTGTTCATGGTATTAAATACAAGCAACCACCAACTAAAAATAGACCTTTTATAAATAGACATGCTATAAATAGTAATCCTCCTAAATAATATGAAAATGTGCATCTACTCCAACACCCCCCCTAAAGCACAACTGGGGTGTGCACATTAAATGAGTCTCAAAAAATTTCAGCCATGTTAGGTACCCATTTAATAATGCATCTAATGAATGAACACTGCAAAAATAAAAATAAAAAAAATAGAGGAAAGAGAGAAAACCTCATGGGAAGCCTCCCCCTTCAAAGTTCAATGAATCAAAAATGAAGAAGGAAAGAAGGACAGTTGCTAAGAAACTATGTCTTTCACTCCAAGGAGACCTCATAAATGTGAAAATTTATGCTCAATGAATATTTTTTTGAATATGTAGATGTTTGTATGGATTCAATGAAGTATATGCACCAGTGAAATGTCTGTATATATCCACTTTCTCTTATTGAAAAGAAGAAGATCCAAATCCCCTTCATTCATTCCAGTTTTCCAATATGGATTATCTTCATCCTCTGCATAGTATTGATGATCAAATGTCATAACTATGTAGAAATGTATTGTAAATTACTGATTGTGTGACTATTAGTGCATGAGGTGGATCCTCAAACTAGGATCTCAAACTCGAATCTGTGGGATCATCAATATTATAATCTACTATCAATAGGATGGATTGTACCCACTTGATTATTTGATATAGATCTCATCATCTACATGCTCAATATATTTTGAATCTGATTCGGAAATCAGATCTAAAATCAGATATTGTTTGGAGGAGACATCATCTTGAATGTCTAGAACAAGAGGATGCGCAAAAGTCTTTACATGTTACTCCTGATATGCATGTTCTTTCATTGGATTTTTTGTTGGCTTTGTCTTATCAATATCTTGCATGCATTCTTCATGATCTTCCTTTATTCTGAATATGACTTCCAATTTGGTCCATCCTTCATATAGAGTTGAGAGTGATAATTCTTCTACATGATATTGTATTTTAGGGGAAATACACATGCATATAAGTCCAAAAGCCATATCTTGTGTGTTGAAAAAATCATTTTTCTCTTCTGGAGAATCAAGATCTACTTTTTTTTCCACAATTATTTGATATAAACATATACTTCTGAGAAGAAATAGAATCTTTGGCTTCCAAAAGAAATATTTTTTTGGCGTAAGAAGTGCTGACAGGGAAAATCCCATTCTTTTTTACTACCGCATTCTTATATACCTGCAAAAAAGTTCTTGTGTTCCTTGCTCCTAGAAAACAACAACTCTAATACCATCTTAATTTTGGGTGAAACCATGAAACCATTCATAGGGAACCTAGATAGAGAAAATTCACACAAATCTTGCAAAAAGAACTAGAGAGAAAGAAGCAAGAATGAGAGAAAAAAAATAGAATTGTATTAACACTAAATTAATTGAATGTCATGAGTACATATTTATAAGACTCTTTAGGAGAGAGGATTATTGTGCACTGGGTTGAGATTCTAGTGCATGCACATGTAATAGAAAAAATAAACTCCCTCTTAGTATCAATAAGCTAGCCATAAATGTAATTAGCTAGTCATAAATTGAGTTAGCCATGCACAAGTGAGAACTCTTGGATGTATAATTCGACTCCATAACTAATAATAGAACTAAAGAATTAATGAGAAGTGTGCACTTGTCTAGGAGAATAATATTCTCACTCAAGTGTTCTCTCTATCCTATGAAATAAGAATTATCTCTTAAAATCAAGGACTGAAGCGCTCTTCCTCCTAGAAAATAGGAATTTACATAATGGTGGTTTATGTGCCCTTTTTCTTGGAAACCCATGGTATTTTCCCATGGTATTACATATAAGAAGCCAGTAGTTAAAAATAGACTTGATATAAATAGACAATATATAAATAGTAGTCCTCCTAAATAGTAGGAAAATGTGCATGTACTCCAACATTCTTATTGCTATAGGACACTAAGAACAACACTTTGGGAGACCATTGTCTAGTACCTAGGTATTCGGGTATTACGACTAAGGGAATGATTGAGCCTCCTTCGTTAGTGCACTGAGATATTGGGCCAAGTACTATTTTTGGACCCTGCACATATATCACATAGCTATAGAACGTAATACTCCCTTGTCCTTAGGACCCAATAACTCTTTTCCATGGCTCCAAAGAAAGATCAAAAAAATATTTCACCAATTATACCTCTAGAAAACTCCTTCATGATTCATTAAGAAAATGAGGAGATAAAAAAATCAGTGATCTAAATTGAATATTCAAATCGAAAAATTGAATGATAGGTCAATGAAAAAGGTTGATTTGATGGATACTCAAACAAAAATGGAAATAAAGTTGGAACTGATGAAAAATAAGATGGAGGAAAATAACAAACCAATGGAAAGGAATATGGATGAAAATAAGGAACTGATGGAAATGAAGATGGATGAAAATAAGGAATATATGAAAGGAACAATGCAATAGTTGGAACAAAAGATTATGGAAGCTTCAAATGGGAGGCTCCCTAAATTTGATAGGGTGTATGAATGAACTCATGAAAATAAAGGTAGTGTTCAAATTTAATAACTTTCCAATAACAAGAAGTTTCCAGGGGGATTTAACTCCAATAATGGAGTTAATTATGGATGGGCTCCAAAAGGAGTGAACCTTACGAAGGTTGAATTAAGGAAGTTTGATAGAACAAAGGTTTGGACTACTAAGGTAATGTGCAACAAAGAAATAAGTATTTTCTTGTGTTGTGTTCGACAACATAGGTATTCTAATAGAGGACGAACACCTTCAGTAACCACTCACATAACCAGGTCAAAGATCAACAAACCAATGTTTTCATGTGGTAAAACCCCTACAGGGAAACATCCATGGCCCCAGCCAACGTGACCACTTGGAGCAGTTTATTAATGCAAAGAAAAAGATTACAGAGAGATTTTACAAGAGAGTTTCTCACATTCGATCATCGACAAATGACTCTCCATGCTCTTTAAATAGAGATCATGGACCAATCGGGTGTTAAACCACAGATCAATGGACATTAAGATCGAGGAGAGTATGAACCGTCGGATCACTCTATGTCGGTAACATATCGTGACCGTCGGATTTCCTAACTACAAATGCATACTAATGCATACTAAATAAACACACTAGAAAACACACTTTTACCTAACGACACAATAGACCAGGTAGATCTTACTAACTCCTAAGTGTCTAAATATCCTAACATCTGCCCTTAAGAACAACTTGGGATAGGATTGAAGGATTTACAATAGTGACACAATAGGAGAAGGAAGGAGGCATTGAACCTATCCCCCCTTAATGAAAACTTCTTGAACTCCTAACATAGATCGAATTTTGGAAAACTTCACTTCTATAAGAGACTTTGTGAAAATGTTTGCAACTTGATCTAAGCTGTCAACCACAGTCCTACAAGGACAGAATTGAGTTTGACAACCCCAAATCCTTAAGTGAAGTATGCAAAAAAGTACGAATGTGCTACGACCAGTATAAACAGCGGGCAGAGTTTCCCAAAGCCTGGAAGGATAAGAAACAATATCGAATAAACCAGCGGAATAAGGGGTACTAGCCAACTCCTTATCGGAATACAACGAAGAGTTTTCTGAGAAAGGATTTGCACTCCAATCCTCCGAATACTCAAGGCATCAGAAAACCTGTAAACCTTGGAGTGAAAAGGTTTGGGGATAACTCCTGCAAGCCATTGAAGTGTTGGGAATGTGGAGAACCTCATCTCAGGAGGAACTGCCCACGTTTGAGTTCAACAAATAGAATTGTTGTTCATAACCTGCAAGAAGCCTCGATAGTGGGAGACACGGGCAGGAGCCTACATCGGATAAATGCAGCCATCGACGAACGACAAGCTGACCACCAGTCCTCAGTGGTAGAAGTCGAAGGTAAAATCCACGACACTCGAATTTCTATTTTAATTGACCCCAGAGCAACATTAAGTTATATTACTTTGAAGGTAGTAGACTCAAATAAACTTAAGAGATGGAAGAACGCAAAATCATGGCTTGTGCAACTAGCGACAGGTACAAAAAGGAAAGTGATTGACTATATTTCATATTTTGAGTTCAGCCTAGATGGTCAAACTATAAGGACCGATCTGAACATCCTACCACTAGGATCTTATGATATGATTATTGGGATGGATTGGTTGGAACGACACAAAGCAATATTAAATTTCTATACGAAGATACTTAACTATAAAGATGATTCTGGCACCACCAGGACAACCCAAGGTATACCAAAACTGGTATCAGTCAGACAAATCTTAGCAATGCAACTAAAGAAATGCATGAGAAAAGGATGCCAAGTTTATGCCACGAGTCTAGCAAAAAAGAAGGACAAGCCAAAGTTGGAAGTATTTGTTGTCTTACGTGATTTCAGAGACATGTTTGTGGATGAGATACCAGAATTACCCCCTAGAAGGGAAATAGACTTCTCCATAGATCTGTTACCCAGTTCTGCCCCTATCTCAAAGGCGCCTTACCGGATGAGTCTACCAGAACTGAAAAAATAAAAAATACAATTACAAGAATTGTTGGACAAAGAGTATATCAAACCAAGTGTGTCACCTTGGGGAGCACCATTCCTCTTTGTGAAAAAGAAGGATAGTAATCTAAGATTATGTATCGACTATAGACAACTGAACAAAATGACTATTAATAATAAATACCCCTTACCAAGGATAAATGATCTGTTCGATTAAGTAGGGGGGCCCAAGATATTTTCAAAATTGGACTTATGATCCGGTTATCATCAAGTTCGGATAAAGGATGAGGACATAAACAAAACAACATTTCGAACAAGATATGCACACTACGAATTTGTAGTCATACCTTTCGGACTCGCTAACGCCCAAACCACATTTATGTGCCTAATGAATAGTATTTTTAGTAAGTACTTGGACAAGTTCATGGTAGTATTCATCGATGATATCCTGGTCTATTCAAAGACGGAGGAGGAACATGAGGAACACTTAAGAATAGTTCTGCAAATGTTAAGGAAGCACAAACTGTATGCCAATTTCGACAAGTGTGATTTCTATCAGAAAGAAATACAATATCTGGGACATGTAATTTCAGCAGAGGGCATTGTCGTAGACCTAGAAAAGACAAATGCCATTATGGAATGGACGGTACCTAAAGATGTAGCAGATATATGGTCATTCATGGGAATCACCGGATACTATTGCAGGTTTATAGAAGGGTTTTCCAAGATAGCCTACCCTATTACATGATTACAAAATAAATGAACCAGGTTTAACTGGTCAGAGAAATGTCAAGACATCTTCAACAAACTAAAGGAATTATTGACAATGGCACCCATATTGAAAGTAGCAGACCTAGATAAAGACTTCACCGTATGTGTCGATGCAAGTAAAGAAGGGCTTGGTGGTGTCCTAACTCAGGAAGGACACATTATTTGTTATGAGTCCCAGAAATTAAAGGAACACGAACGAAATTACGTCACTCATGACTTAGAATTGGCACCAATAATACACGCCTTAAAGATGTGGCGACATTACATAATGGGTAGAAGATTCCTATTATTAACGTACAACAGCGGGGTGAAATATCTATTTAACCAACCAGATCTTAACACAAGGCACGCAAGGTGGTTATCCTTCTTAAGAGAATTCGACTTTGAGGTTAGACATATCAAGGGCAATTAAAACAAAGTGGCAGACACTTTAAGTAAAAGAATCCATGGATTATTTAAGATGAATATTAGCAGGGCAGAAAGTGATCTGGAAGAAAGAATAAGGACGGTTGGTATTGATGACAAAAACTATACTAAAATAACAGAAGAATTATCAAACAATACCGCGAACTCAGATAAACCAGATCTAAGTATCGACAAGAAGGGACTGCTATGATTTAAAAATAGACTTTACATATCAGATTCAACAGGGTTAAAAGTGACAATATTGGACGAAGTGCATAAGAAGCCATATTCCGGCCACCCAGGGTACCAGAAAACAATAACAACACTTAGGAAACTATTTTATTGGCCTAATATGAAAGGCGAAATAGCAAAATACTTGGCTAAATGCCAAGATTGTCAGTAGGTTAAGGCCAAGCACTAGCATCCAGTCGGCCTCTTACAGCCATTACCAGTACCAGAATGGAAATGGGAGACTATATCACTTGACTTTATAACAGGTTTTCCTAAAACTCAGAAACATAATGACTCTATCATGGTTGTAATCGATAAACTCAGTAAGTCTGCACACTTTATTCCAGTAAAGTCTACTTTTAAATCTATAAACATTGTTGAAATATTCATGAAAGAAATCTTTAGATTGCATGGTATTCCTAAAATGGTGATTTCAGATAGAGACGTAAAATTCACCTCCGCCTTTTGGAAGGAATTGTTTGCAGGGCTCCATACCAACTTGAATTTCAGTACAAGTTATCATCCACAAATGGATGGACAGACTGAAAGGACAAACCAAATCATAGAGGATATGATCTGCATGTATGTAAGAACAAAACCAAACAAGTGGGAGGATTATATACACTTCGTAGAATTTGCGTATAACAATGGGTACCAAACTTCAACAAAGTTGAGCCCTTTCGAAGTATTATATGGCAGGAAGTGTACAACTCCAATTATTTGGGACAACCCGGCTAATAGACTCATGGTTGGGCCAGAGATGCTACAAGAAATGGAGAAAATGGTAAGAAGGGTACAACAGAACTTGAAGGAAGCACAGGATAGACAGAAGAGCTATGCAGATCTGAAAAGAAGACACTTAGAGTTTCAAGTGGGAGACCATGTATATTTGAAGGTCAGAGCCTGAAAAAACTCATTGAAGCTAGGAAACTATGCCAAGCTGGCACCCAGATTTTGTGGGCCCTTCAAGATACTAGCTCGAATTGGACCCGTAGCATATCAACTTGCATTGCCAACAAATCTAAGAATTCATAATGTATTTCATGTTTCTTTATTGAAAAAGTATGTTCATGACCCTACTCATATGATTGATTGGAACTTGGTACAGGTGGAGCCCGAAGGCGAATTCCAGGTGGAACCCCTACGCATTCTGGACTGGAGAGAAATAGTGCTTCAGAACAGAGTCATCGCTCAGGTAAAGGTGCAATGGAAGCACTTTAGTCCTGAGGAGGCCACTTGGGAATTGGAGGGAGATTTGCAGAAATCTCATCCAAACTTGTTCCAAGAAGGGAACAAACACTGAGGACAGTGTTTTTATTGAAGGGGGAAAGGATGTGACATCCCCCAAAATAATATATTTGGAAATTTAATTTTCTGGGAAATTTATGGCAATTTCGAATTTTGAATTTGTTAATTGTAATAAATTATTATGACTGTTGGGCAGAATTTTGATTTGACCCAACTAACTATTTGACAATGACACTTGTTGAAAAAAAAAATTTATATTAATTGCAGGAAGAGAAATGGAACAGCCATGTTGAAAGTAGCTGCCCATCACTCCATGAGTGGGGAACATGTTGGAACTACCCCTGGGCTGACTTTTACAAGTGGAAAATTAATGATTTGGCCATTGGCAGCCCCTGAAAATCAGGGATTTAGGAAGCTGCGAAAATTCCAAGGAAGGGAAAAAGACCTAGGCGAGTTACAAATAAGCATATGTGAGGAGGTAGGACGCTACTGAGTATGTTAGGGAAAAGAGTTTAGTTGTGATTTTATTTTCTTTCACTTGCTATTATGAACACTGGAAGGGTGTGAGGAAAGGAGAAAAGTGATTGAATTTGAAGAACAGTGTTGTAGAGGGATTTCCAAGTTCTCCCTTATGGACTCATGGTCAGGCTAGGGGGTGAATCGGGCAAGTAATCGTGGCTGCTCAGTTCTACGGTTGGAAGGAATGTGGTTGTTCCCTTTGTTTTCTCTGCAAGATAGTTCAGATATGTTACTCTAAACTTCATCTATCTGAATGAATTGTTTGTTAGATATATTGTACATGTTATAGCTATACAGAAAGGAGTTATGGTATCTGTTTTAATGATCGTATAACTGTTGTAAGTCCTTTCCTGTACCTAAATAATTCAGGATTCTACCTCTGTTGGATGAATTGTTTGTTGTTTTAATGGGATCCTTAACGATGATATGCATGAAATAACCTAGACAATGGATATTCGAAATTTGGTAAATAGACTGTAGGATTTAATTGTAGATTTATTTTCTGGAAGTCATTTTTATTCCTTAAAAAAAAAATATAGAATCGAACACCTAACGGTGAATGAACAGAGAATATATATGTATATATATATATATATATATGTTCCAAAAACTTTAAACAGAATCGAGTATGTGTATATATATATATGTGTGTGTGTGTGTGTGTGTGTGTGTGTGTGTGTGTGTGTGTGTGTGTGTGTTTCAAAACCTTAAAACAGAGTCGATAATGTACCAGTGCACG
>ML785138.1:1095072-1111192 GCA_009831015.1 Picea engelmannii
TATAGATTAGCAAGGTATTAATGCTGAATCGGAAATGACCAGGTCTAGTCAACTATGTTTAGTTGTGTTGAGAATAAAGGGTAAACAATTCTAACCCTGCCAAGCAATATCTAGACTTTTCATGAACTATAACAGTAAAGGAATATAATCCATTCTAAAAATTATGATAATTGAATAGCAATAAATTCATGCGGGAAAGGGTAGTCCACAGGACTGTCAAAATCTTATGTGGAGTTGTGAGTCGAGAGTAAGGAGGAAATCTTTACCAAAAACTCCGAAAAGGAAAACACAGAGTCATATTGTGCAGTAATAGAATCCCTTTACAAGTTAAAACCAAAAAAAAAATAAAAAATCCCTTTCCTTTTTCACCATACCGAACGGATGTACGAACTGTGTAAACATCTTTAGCCGAATACATTCAAATCAATAGTAACGATAAATCGATTTATAAGTTGGACTAAGAATAGATAGGGAATGACTGGGATAAAAATACCCAACGCTTTACTTTATTCGTTTGAAAACAAAGTCTTGTTTAATGACAGTTACACACAGAAGTTGGATCACAAGGCAACTGGAGGACCTCCTCATCCCAACCATTGAAGGCATAGATTAAAAATGATGGCAAACACCTCAAAAAATCTAGGAAGAAACCATGCCCATGCATTGGGGAAAGCCTAGAAGGCCTACAAGGAAATCGAATACCTCTTGCGTCGGAAGTGGGTGTTGAACATCCGAGATCCATAAGTGGACGAGAAGCCTGAAGAGGTATCGCTTAAACTATTAGTAACCACAGATAAATTTAACGAAAATACTAACAGAAATTGCTAACAGACAGTAAAGAATACGTAAACTTACTTAACTTATATGTGATAGGCTGACATAAATCTCCATTTTACTTGTCTCTTTTCCCAACTGGTTATACGCCTAGCTGAGGGTGGAGAGCGTGTTAATTCGCTGATGGGTACCCTCGTATTAAAAAGGGCCCATCATTAGTATATTATATAAGTCTTGAAACGAAAAATCTTACAAGCAGGAAGGGCATACACAGCAAGCAATGATTCTATAATAGGAAAGGACAGAAATAGACAATAGTAGTAATATTGTGCATTTCAAACACTTCAGTGAGTTATTCCAACTAATTAACAAATCAGATAGACCACAACGATTATTCTACCTACTGTAAATAATATTGGAAACATTGTGAAAGTATAACATGACTGAATCTTTATAAAGCCCTATAGAGGCCTTAAGCCTCGACAACCATCAAAGGATTTCGACATGGGACATAATCGGGGAGGCTACGAAACCTCCTCCCAAAACCTAAACATGAAAATGAACGAGTACACCCTTTCTAATACGCGGAACAGAGGTGTGTACTGTAGAAACTATACTAAGAAGTTATAAACCCTTCCTTCCGAAACTGAATAGAAAACAACTGAGGATACCCCTTTCAAAGCTAGCGAACGAAGAAAGAAAACGGAGATCATTTCGAAGGAAACTTCTCCATCAGGGTTTAGGGTAACATCAGAAAACAATATAGAATAAGTCAGGAGCTTTATTTCTATAAAACAACTTGCAAGTAATGCGTTTGGAGACAAATACTTACTAGGGGCAAGGGATGCGCCAACTATTACAACTCGAAGTGGCTACCATGGCAATACTCCGTACCACCTTGGTTGTTTTACAAAACCACCTCACAGAAATCAACAATGACTCAACAATGACATTTGAGAAAACACTTCAACCCTAATCGACATCCTGTCAACCGTGGATTAAATGAGGAGGGCATGGAGGGAAGGTGGCCATGTGACAGTGTCTGCGACAGTATGCCATATGGATTAAAGGGCCAGTAGTTTCACTAGAACTCGAAGGCCACCTTTAATGAAAATTACAGATTTATAACTGCTAGAGAGAGAATCATACTACCCACTTAATGTGTATTATGAATAAGAGTAAATGCCCTTGTCTTTCCTCGGGTTTAGCACGAATCAATAGTCTGATCCTAGTGATGAAGTATCCAATCAACCTATGGAGGTAAGTAACTAATTCACAAACCAACTCTGGTGCTAAGGACATTAAGTTCGATCGCGACATAGTAATAAAACCCATCTTGATGAATCATATGGTGGGTAAAACCAATTAAAGTCACCTGGGTTCAATTTTAATCAGAGATCCATGCACGCAAATGGTAGGAGTCATATGTTTTTATTTAGGAGATCATACTAGGAGTGTGAGGCTTTTTCTTTTTTCATGTAATCCATTATATCATGGGGTAAAAGAATTTGAAAACCAAGAGGGAACTCTTATGGTAAGCCGAACTTAGGAACTTCCCCTTTAGGGAATCCTTTTTACGAATAGAATTTTTAACCAATCCTATAATAAGTGTATACATTCTGTTATGAAAAGGAAACAACGAATAAAACCAATTTTTTTTGTGTGTGATAATTGAGGTATATTACATATGGTATCAGAGCGAAAGATACAACACTGGGCCTGAACAGGACCACTGTAGTGCTTAGTATATATTTTGTTTTAGATAAAAAACTAATAAATGGTATGGTTACAAACAAAAAACTTTCTCTGTTTTGGTGAATAAGTATGGCAGCTCAAGACAATGCAGAAAATAGGATGGAAGAAAATCCACAGCAAAGACCTCCTGGAGATACGAGGCAGAATAATGACGGAAGCTCAGCCATAGAAGTGTTGGAAACAACGAGGAACTTGATTTAGAGCTACATATCTTTAAAGCCGACAATGAAAAATTGAAGAAGGCACAACAAGAACAACGGGAGATAAACAAAGTCCTATTGTGCAGTATTGTGACCAAGAAAATCCCAAAAGACAATAATAACGATGAAGAAGTCAGCAAGAGAGCCTCCAAGAACTCAAGGCCAGAAACAGAAAAAGGAGACAGTTCATCTGAAGGAACACCTCCAGCTGAGGATGGAACTAAAACTGACAGAAAAAGAAAACAGGTAGACCACCTTGAAGGGGAATTTAAAAAAATTAAACCCGTTATCTTTGATGGGGAATCTAGGATAGGAGAAGATGCAGAGGCATGGCTGTTGGACATCAAAAATTATTTCCAAATCTACAACTATTCCAGCAACATGAAGGTTAGGATGGCCATCTACAATCTAAAAGGGAAGGCTAGTATTTGGTGGCAAGATCTGAAATTGGCCAAGGGCCTAAAGGAGAAACAGTTGGAATGGTCTGACTTTAAGAAGTACTTCAAGAAACAATACCTTTCTGAAAATTATAATGAAAGGAAGACGAAGGAATTTTACGAGTTATGACTCGGACAGATGACCATGGAGGACCTTATAAATAAATTTTCGTATCTACTAAGGTTCCTACCATACATCCGGGAGGATAAAGTAAAAATTCAGCTATTTCTAAGCTGTCTACCACAATCCTACAAGGACAGAATTGAGTTTGACAACCCCAAATCCTTAAGTGAAGTATTCAGAAAAGCGTGAATGTGCTACGACCAGTATAAACAATGAGCAGAGTTTCCCAAAGCCTAGAAGGATAAGAAACAAGATCAAATGAACCAGCGGAAAAAGGGGTACCAGCCAGCTGCTTATCAGAATACAGTGAAGAGTTTTCCATGAAAGGATTTTCACTCCAATCCTCCGAATACTCAAGGAAGTGGAAAACCGGTAAACCTGGGAGTGAAAAGGTTTGGGGATAACTCCCGCGAGGCATTGAAGTGTTAGGAATGTGGAGAACCTCATCTCAGGAGGAACTACCCACGTTTGAGTTCAAGAAATAGAACAGTTGTTCATAATGTGCAAGAAGCCTTGATAGTGAGAGACATGGGCATGACCTATATCGGATAAATGCAGCCGTCGACGAACGACAAGCTGACCACTAGTCCTCAGTGGTAGAAGTCAAAGGTAAAATATAGGACACTCGAATTTCTGTTTTAATTGACCCTAGAGCAACATTAATTATATTACTCTGAAGGTAGTAGAGTCAAATAAACTTAAGAGACTGAAGCACGCAAAATCATGGCTTGTGCAACTAGCGACAGGTACAAAAAGGAAAGTAATTGACTATATTTCAGATTTTGAGTTCAGCCTAGATGGTCAAACTATAAGGACCGATCTGAACATCCTACCACTAGGATCTTACGATATGATTATTGGGATGGATTGGTTGGAACGACACAAAGCAATATTAAATTTCTATACAAAGATACTTAACTATAAAGACGATTTTGGCACCACCAGGACAACCCAAGGTATACCAAAACCAGTATCAGTCAGACAAATCTCAGCAATGCAACTAAAGAAATGCGTGAGAAAAGGATGCCAAGTTTATGCCATCCAAGTGATGAGTCTAGCAGAAAAGAAGGACAAGCCAAAGTTGGAAGAATTTGTTGTCTTACGTGATTTTAGAGACATGTTTGTGGATGAGATACCAGAATTACCCCCTAGAAGGGAAATAGACTTCTCCATAGATCTGTTTCTCACTCCTGCCCCTATATCAAAGGCACCTTACAGGATGAGTCTACCAAAACTGACAGAATTAAAAATACAATTACAGGAATTGTTGGACAAAGAGTATATCAGACCAAGTGTCTCACCTTGGGGAGCACGAGTCCTCTTTGTGAAAAAGAAGGATGGTACTCTAAGATTATGTATCAACTATAGACAACTGAACAAAATGACTATTAATAATAAATACCCCTTACCAAGGATAAATGATCTATTCGATCAAGTATGGGGGGGGGCAAGATATTTTCAAAATTGGACCTACGATCCAGTTATCATCAAGTTCGGATAAAAGACGAGGACATAAACAAAACAACACTTCAGAAAAGATATGGACACTATGAGTTTGTAGTCATACCTTTGGGACTCACTAACGCCCCAAACACATTTATGTGCCTAATGAACAATATTTTCAGTAAGTACTTGGACAAGTTCGTGGTAGTATTCATCAACGATATCCTGGTCTATTCAAAGACAGAGGAGGAACATGAGGAAAACTTAAGAATAGTTCTGCAAACGTTAGGGAAGCACAAACTGTACACCAATTTCGACAAGTGTGACTTCTATCAGAAAGAAATACAATATCTAGGACATGTAATTTCAGCAGAGGGCATTGTCGTAGACCCGGAAAAGACAAAATCCATTATGGAATGGTCAGTACCTAAAGATGTAGCGGATATACAGTCGTTCATGGGAATCACCGGATACTACCACAGGTTTATAGAAAGGTTTTCCAAGATAACCTACCCTATTACATCATTACAAAAGAAAGGAACTAGGTTTAACTGGTCAGAGAAATGTCAAGATAGCTTCAACAAACTAAAGGAATTATTGACAACGGCACACGTATTGAAAGTAGCAGACCCAGATAAAGACTTCACCGTATGTGTCGATGCAAATAAAGAAGGGCTTGGTGGTGTCCTAACTCAGGAAGGACACATTATTTGTTATGAGTCCCATAAATTAAAAGAACACAAACGAAATTACATCACTCATGACTTAGAATTGGCAGCAGTAATACATGCCTTAAAGATGTGGCGACATTACATAATGGGTAGAAGATTCCTATTATTAACAGACAACAACGGGGTGAAATATCTGTTTAACCAACCAGATCTTTACACAAGGCAAGCAAGGTGGTTAGCCTTCTTAAGCGAATTTGACTTTGAGATTAGACATATCAAGGGCAAGAAAAACAAGGTGGCAGATGCTTTAAGTAGAAGAATCCATGGATTATTTGAGATGAATATTAGCAGGGCAGAAAGTGATCTAGAAGAAAGAATAAGGATGACTGGTATTGATGACGAAAACTATACTAAAATAATGGAAGAATTATCAAACAATACCACGAACTCAGATAAACCAGATCTAAGTATCGACGAGAAGGGACTGCTACGATTTAAAAACAGACTTTACATATCAAATTCAACAGGGTTAAAAGTGACAATATTGGACAAAGTGCATAAGAAGCCGTATTCTGGTCACCCAGGGTACCAGAAAACAATAACATCACTTAGGAAACTATTTTATTGGCCTAATATGAAAGGTGAAATAGCGGAATACTTGGCTAAATGCCAAGATTGTCAGCAGGAATTTTGGAATTTCGGGGTTAAGGCTGAAATTGCGAAAAATAAAGGAATGGGGAACTAACATTTCAGGATTTTGGGGTTTCAAATACCAAAAAACAACACACAACAACTTTCGAAATTGCGAAAAAATGAAAGGATGTGGGACCAACACTTCAGGATTTTCAGATTCGGGGTTTTGGGGTTTGGAAAAGCAAGGGAACTTCGCATAAAAGTATTTTACATTATTTTCATAATTCTAAGTATTTTGCCTTGTACTGGTATTCTTACTCTCGTTATGTGAAACAGTAGGTGTAGAAGGATTCAATATCTGTTTACCTAACAAAATTCCGAAAATATAAACTGATGAGTTTATACACATATAGTCTACAAAAGGGTACAATAGGACAATAGTTTTTCTATAAAAAGTAATTTCTATTATAATCACTTAGAGTCTCCTTTAGTCAGTGTATTAGACACCAACAATACTAGATCTGTGCATCATAAATATAACTTCACTTCCATAAGAGTTTGGTGATTAAATACCAGTGTTCTGTGGGATCTATATTTGGCTTCCTGGGTCTTTGACTATAGAAAGGATTTGCCCCACTGACGTTAATATCCCGTTTTTCTTATTTACGTATATAACATAATTATAGGTGCTTCCGTCTAGCGTTTTACTTACAGGAGGGACAATTCTAGAGTTGGGATGTCTAATTTCGAACTTTGCGACAACAGACGGATTATATCCACAAAAATATTTTATCTTCCACAACAAATATATATATTTCAGTAGTCAGATGTGAACATTCCAGTAGACGTATTACAAATATATATAAATACAGATTTCCTTCACATATATTCCTCACAACGAATAGATATGATCATTCAAATAGTTTACATTATTGCAATTAGATATAATCACTCAACAGATATATGACATCAATCAAACATAGCCATTCAAAATAGAGAGGGGTAGATCAACATATCTTAATGCAATTCCATGGGAAGACAAAGGGAACAACCACGCTCCTCCCAACCGTAGAATAGTGCAGCCAAAACTACTTGCTCAATTCACCCCCTAGCCTGACCATGAATCCATGAGGGCGAACTTGGAGACTCCTCAACAATATTCCAATTTTTTTAGCAGCTATCCCCTTGCCTCACACTTGCTCAACAGTTCTCATAACCACAAGAGGACTCGCAATCTTTTCCCAACATACTTGACAGCATCCTGCCTCCTCGCATATGTTATTTATCAATTTTTGCCCAGGTCTTTTTCCCTCCTTTGAGGATTTTCACAGCTTTCTTAATCCCTGATTTTTAGGAGCTACCAGTGGCCAAATCTTTGATTTTCCACTTGTAATAATCAGCCCAGAGGCAGTTCCAGCATGTTCCCCACTCATGGAGTCATGGTCAGCTAATTTTTTAACATGGTTGTTCCATTTTTCCTCCTGCATTTAATATATAAATATTATGTTTTTATACAAGTGTCATAGTCAACTAGTTAGTTGAGTCAGATTAGATCTATGCCCAACAGTCACAATAATTAATTCCAATTATTAAATTCGAAATTTGGAATTGCCATAAATGGAAAAAAAATTCCAGATTCGAATTTGCCAAAAACATAAATAAATTTCCAGCACATTTCAAAAATACAAATATTTTATTTTTGGGGGATGTCACAACCAATCTAAAAACTCATAATGTATTTCATGTTTCTTTGTTAAATAATTATGTTCATGACCCTACTCATATGATCGATTGGAGCATGGTGCAGGTGGAACTAGAAGGAGAGTTCCAAGTGGAACCTCTACGAATTTTGGACATGAGAGAAATAGCACTTCGGAATAGAGTCGTAGCCGAGCTAAAAGTGCAATGGAAGCACTTTAGTCCTGAGGAGGCCACTTGGGAGTTGGAAGGAGATTTTCATAAATCTCATCCAATCTAGTTCCAAAAAAGGGACGAACACTGAGGAAAATGTTTTATTGAAGGGTGAAAGGATGTAACATCCCAAAAAATAAATTATTTTTAAATTCTGAAATTGCTTAGGAAATTATTTATGTTTTTGGTAAATTCGAAATTGGAAAATTATTGTCATTTATGGCAATTCCAAATTTTGAATTTAGTTAATTGTAATTGATGATTATGACTGTTGGGAAGAGATCTAATTTTACCCAACAAACTATTTGATTATAACGCTTGTATGAAACAAAATATTTTATATTTATTGTTGATGGACAAATGGAACAGGCAGGCTAAAATTAGCTGACCATGACTCCATGAGAGGGGAATATGTTGGAACTACCTCAGGGATGAATGTGACAAGTGGAAAATCATGAATTTGGCCATTGGCATCCCCTAAAAATCAGGGATTTGGAAAGCTACGAAAATTCCCAAGGGGAAAATACCTAGGCACAATTTCTTTTGGATATATAGAATATGGGAGGAGGTAGGACGCTACCTAGTATGCTAGGGAAATAATTATCTCTTGCTGTTATTAACACAGTTTTATGAGTGTGAGGCAAGGAGAAGTTGTTGAAACTAAAGGACTATTGCTGAGGAGGAGTTCTGGAGTTCGCCCTCATGGATTCATGGTCAGGCTAGGGGGTGAACGGGACAAGTAAATTGGTTGTTCTGTTCTAAGGTTGGGAGGAACTTGGTTGTTCCATTTGTTGTTCGGTAGTTTGTTCAGATATGTCTATATACTCCTTCTCGTGGTCAAATGTTACTTGAATTATTGATTGATAGAATGCATCCGTTTAAATATGGATGAATAGTTTTGTTTTATTAAAGTCTCTTGAAATGGATTGAAATGTAGGTTAAACCCTTACAGATTAACTGTAAGCGTTGAAAAAAAACTTTCTATGTATCTTTGTTGGGTATGGAATTTAATTATGAAATATTAGAAGATATATATGTGGTAAATAGAATATCATTCCAACCCTGTGCTAGGAATTCCTACCAAATACATAATACATATACATTTGGATATTCAGTTTTGTAAATAAACGTTAGACTGTAAAAACGCCGAAGGAACTTTGAAAGTAAATCTGGAATTTAAACAATATAGATAGGTACAGATATGTCGTTGTAAGTATTTTCTTTAATTCTGGACGAATTGTCTATTGATTTATTACTGTTGGAATGAAGTAAAAATAGTATAACTAGTAAGAGAATTCCGGAAATAAACTTGAGAGCTTAGAAGTAAACATATATATTTTATTATAGACCAAATACGTAGGTAGAATTGAAGGGCTATGGAGATTTGACTCTATTGATGTCATTCGAGACTGGAATTTATTACATACAACAGGAAGTACTATGGATACAATTTTATAGAGATGCATATATATGTGTGTGTGTGTGTGTGTGTGTGTGTGTGTGTGTGTGTGTGTGCAGAGCTGGTTGTACTAAAGCCTCATAATCTTTTAATTACCTATTGTATAAATTCCATCAGTTACCATTAATGTCAATTGAATAGTTCAGACAGTCAGAAAATGAAGTTCTGAAGTGAAATGAATAGTTTCAAGTAATCACAAAACGAAGTTCTAAAATGAAAACGAATAGTTTAGACAGTCACAAAATGAAGTTCTGAAGTGAAACAAATAGTTTCAAGTAATCACAAAACGAAGTTCTGAAATGAAAACGCATAGTTCAGACTGTCACAACAAAGTTCTAGAATAAAATGATATAGTAGTAAACTAAATGAATTGAAGAGTATACACCATAGAACCATATATTTTCGATACGTATAGACCTTCTGCAGTAAAAATCGAAAAGAAAATGCTACAAGATTAGACAAGGAATCATTCAAATTTCTTTATAAAGATCCAAAGTAAATCGAAAAAGAGTCAAGACATAATTACTATCCACATTGTTATTCATTCTAGAAGTATTTATATAATAGATCTATTATTCTGAAAGAAGGGATTGTCGTACTTCCATCTAAACCGACTATACAACTTGAATAATGATACAACCATGTTCAGTATATCCCATTCATTTATTTTACACAGTAATAAGGATTTTATCCTTATGACCTTCCGTTAAAATTAAAGATACAGAGTTAAAGAATCGGGTATCGTTATAAATAAACATTTTCACGCACGATGAGAAAATTCTAGATTTAGAATTGTATCAATCCTTAGAAAACTAGGGCACTCTTTTAAGAGCGGCGAAATGGAACCCAAATACCTTTTGTGCATACGGCAGGGGCCTGCATCCAGAATTTTTGCATGGTCAAAGTCCGTGCAAGGAAATACAATTCATTATTAGTATTATTCAACAGAAGTAAGACAAGTGTAACTTTCAGTAGAATGATCAATGACAGGAAGGGTTTATACATAGTTGCACTTAACTTGCGACTTGGAGACCCTGGTGTCTTTTCCCTATCGCATTTTGGTTGAGCAAACATCCCAGGCTGAAGGGGAGGGTGGTCCAAGAACTTCCTGATGGGTACCCTCGCAACAACAGGGCCCCATAATTAGAATTTGTTACCAAATTGTTAAGTCAAACTCTTCAGGAAATAAAATAAACAAACAACATTAACATTGAAGTCCAAACTGCATGGGTTCACGCAATGTGAGCAAGCTGAATGCATGGCTCAAACTTTAAACATAGATTTAAAGGCTATATGCCAATGATGTCGTCAAAATCTAACATGAACCGAATGTCTGTGCTGAAGAGGATTCTTTTAATCGAAGTTTAAATACAGAGTTAATATTCTTGCCGAATTACCAAGCTTTGAATGACGTTTACCACAAACAAACAACGATAATAACAGTAGGAAACACCTTAATCCAAGAATTTATTACAGACTCAAATATTTGTATATTGTAGGGTATTCCTTAACGAATTGTTCAGGACACAAAATCCCCACATTACATTATGTACCGAATGGAAATACAATAATCTTTAAGAAGACATTACAACCGTATGAACTAGCTAGTGGTGTGATAAAACCTACAGAAGGGTGGGTTCCCAAATAAAAACACAACATAACATGCATTGCAAAGTGTGGGTTTTCAACTTCTAGACTAGAATCCCTGCGTAGTATCGCAGAGGCTCAACACCAGATAACAACACATAGCAATATAGGAACCATAAAGAATGTAGGGGAACAACGAAAACCCTAAGAGTAAACTACATATGAAACAATTCCTCTGCAAATTCGTTGAAGTCGGAAACAAGAAGGAGGGATGTCGAATCCTTTCAGGAAGATTTGAGGATAAACAACCGAGAAGTCTACTTATCCAGGACCAAGAATAGCCCAGGGAGTTAAGGAACAGAATAACGATAACGGGAAAAAAACCCTTCACTGAAAGTCGTAAAAGGAATTTGTAGTACAAAGTATTATTTCCACTATAATGAAAAGCCCCCAAAGGTTCCATCCAACCATCAGAACATAGGAAGTATGATGACTTACCAGGGTAGTCGATTAGACTTGCATGCTTCCACCGGGGAAGAATCCTCCAGGTTGCCGACCTCCCTCATTGTGAAAACACAAAGCTAATTCAAAACTTCACAAAGACGAAAATTCATCGAGCCCTGTAAAACCCTTACTACGCAGAGTAAATTACGATGGTACGAAGGCTGGCTTGGCCATGTGATGGGGTAGAGATGGTGCGATCATATTGGACGAGGGTTCTAGTGATAGCCTCGGGGTTTGCATTCACAGGGTCTCCATTAATGACTTGTTCAGAGGTTAACTCGTGACCTACAGGAACTGTCGTTCCTTATTAGGTTAACTCAAAGTGAAGGACAGTTACATTCATGGCACGACACATTGAATCACCGAACCCTAACTGTTATCGTTTAGTTAAGACATCATTCAATTAAGGTCGGGCTAAATCTTGGTTATGGAGAAGTTTGTTAACAAAACCTTCATGTTAATGGTAATTAGAAGACCTATAAATAACTAGTAATCACAGGGGTTCATTCTATTATATTTGTCTATGCAAAGAAATGTTAAATACCTTATGCTCGGCCGATAACCTTTCGCTAAGGGTGTATACACCCGACCCCATTATATTGTGCATGGTATATGAGTTTTTGTTCCGAAAGTCAAATGAGATTTACCCTCGCACGCAATCATAGAAACTTATGCTTAGGAAAAAGTATAGGACTATGAGTCCTAAGTCCAATATATATATATATATATATATATAAGTATTAGAATAGCTTTAGGATTAAAGGGTTTAAAAAGGTAAATTTTTAGAATGTGGAGATTAATTCGTATAGGAACTTTGTTCAGTGTGAGTGAGTTGGAGTAGAAATGTTCATAAATGATCGTTCATCATTTTGATAGTCAGAACATATGCAATCTCGCAGAGATTAACAATGATGATAAATACCTCCTTCTCTTATCTGCAAGTGTGCTAAATTAAAAATTAGATTAATGTTCCTCATAATTTTTTTATTTTTATTTTGGCAAATTCGAGGTACATTACATTAACTTGTTCGGGTTTGTAGCAACGAGGAAACAATGGCCATTTTAGTCGGTCCCTTTTATGGCGTAGCAGCTGCTGTTGCAAATTCGTCCTTGGCGAGTACACAGTAAGTCCTCCCCTTTGAGTATCTTACTCTCGAGACTTATCGTTTAGTTGAAATGGTGTTTTAAAAAGGTTTGAACTTAGTGTTTCTGTATAAAAGGGTTTTCCAACAGTAGTTGCATGGCGTCTTCCTTGTATTTTAGATGTCCTTTCTATCGAGCCATCCTTTATATTACACATCCCCTATGCGATGGTTAACTGTGTTGTCCTAAACTCTGCATATTGCACCCTCCGATGGAAACAATGCTATGTCTATGTAGAACTTGCGTTCTATGTGGGATATTTCTCTGTCTACACGAAGTGCGTGTACTGTGCTTCTCTGTGTATGCAATACATTCTCTGTTCTCTCTGTCTTAGAACACATGCTCTATGACTCTCTGTCTACACAATTATATTTCTCCGAGAATTACAGAGAATGCAAGCTCTCTGCTTCTCTGTCTATACAATTATATTTCTACGAGGATTACCTCTCTGTCTGTGTAGAACGCATGCTCTCTGCTCGTCTGTCTATGCAATATATTTCTCTGAAAAGGGTACCTCTATCTATGTAGAGCGTGTATTCATTTTATCTGTCTGTACAATACTTTTCCTATTCTCTATCTATACCATATGTTTATGGAATTCCTCGGAAGATTATAATAGACAGTGTTAAGACTACATGGTAATAAGACCCTAACATAATTTTGAAGGCAGTAGAGAAACATAGCAGATATAGGAAACTTAATTATTCTTGTAAATACTACTGGTAAATACAACCTAAGTAGTAGAAAGTGAAAGTATAATGTCGGTTTTTATAAATCCCTCCTTCTAGGCTCTGTAAAATTCATAAACTAAAATGAAAAATTGAGACAAGTCCAAGTAAGCCATATATGTAGTGCTTGGAATAAACTGCAAAAAATAGTTAAAAGATCAAAGATTTTCTGTTAATAAAACCTCGAAAGGAAATCATAATATTATGAAGGAACAAAGTTAAAATAGAGTTTTTATCAGAGATTGATTTATATTAACCTATAATGAGGGTAAAACCCTTAAGGAAATGAAGTATCTAAGGAAAATGTTGACCTTGGGTACCAGTTCTAATGTACAGTTATAAAATCGAATAATAAATAACAAATTTAATACATAGACAATTTACTTAGAACCAGTAAGATTAGTACGCGGAGCAAAAGAGAGTTTGAGACCATCTAGATCATCTTATAAAACTTCCCAGAAAATTACAGTTAGAGGAAATTGTCAACGGTAGCAACGTTAGGTAACCATCAAATCTCTGTTCTACATTGAAGATCTCAAATGTGGTGTCCTCACCTATACCAACAGTTAAATTCTAGATTGGAAACCGAAATACCTCTTAACGGTAAATTCCGGGTATTTAAAATCATAATTAACACCTGTATAAACAAATCATTAATAACAGTGATTAGTATGATCCCTGATTGATAAAGATTAAAAACTCTATAATAACTTGTTGAATAAACATACTTACCGGAATAATCAATTCCAACGATATCTGGAAAAATATTGATAGAGTAGCCACATATACCGTGCACAAGCATGAATATTATTATAAAAGGGAATTGAATGGAATTATGCCAAGAAACAAAAGGATATATAAACACCTTGCTTTACCTAGAGCAACTCGAATCTATGAGGCGAAATCTTCTGTTGTAGAAATAAATCAGCTCTAGCCTACGCTCCAATCTGATGGGTACCCTTGTCCACAGCAAGGGCCCATCATTATATTATAGTCTCCATGAATACTGTTTAAATTTTCCAGAGGACATATCACAGAAATATGAATACTATAATTTATGATTGATATAAGTCTAGAATGTACTAACACTTAATCTAATTCTGGCCATTATAGCCACTAATAAACTCAATAAAAAATACAAGGAAACAAGGTTAATGACTCTAAACCGAAGTAAGAATATATAAGAGCTTAATGAATTACAAAGAATGATATTTACATAAAACCCAATTCTGGCCATTATAGCCACTAATAAACTCAATAAAAAATACAAGGAAACAAGGTTAATGACTCTAAACCGAAGTAAGAATATATAAGAGCTTAATGAATTACAAAGAATGATATTTACATAAAACCCAATAAAAAATAGAGCAGGTTTATATGAGCTTAATGAACTACACAGAAGGATATCTATAAAACCAAATCAGGAATAGAGCAGGTTTCTAAGAGCGCTCAATGAACGTGTGACATAGAACATGTCAATTAAAATTGACCAGTCCGGAGGGCAGTAAACCATTATATAGATTGCGTAAGTAATATAACCTTAGATACATCACCTTTAAGAAAAGGGTGGAGGAACCCGTCAACCATAGAACATAAGCAACATAAATTACAATAAGGATCCCATGAGGGACAAGAAAACCTAAGAACTTGGTTAAGATACTTAAAACCTAATATATAAGGTAGAATGGACATATTTATGTATGATTTCCATGAAGGTTTATGGTATGAGATTAAGTATATCTAATGTAAGCATATGTAATCATGTAGAAAATTATATATAACTAGCAACAACCACTTTTATGTAAAAAGTGGTTGATATATGTAGATCTGAGTATATCAATCACTTTTTACATAAAAGTGGTTGTTGCTAGTTGACTCCTGACATGCATAGCCACAACCATGAACATATTTTGATACAATTTAAATGCAATATTTAAATATTATTTAATAATTACTTAATTATTATTTAAAATAAAATAATTAAAAATTTAGTTAATATTCATATAAAATTAAATAAGTTAATAATAATACTTAAATAATAATAAATAATAATTTAATTATTAAATAATAAAAAATTATTATTTCTTTATAAAAAATATTAAACAATAAATAAATTAATAGAAATTGATTATTTAATTATAGAAAATTAATTAATTAAAAATTATATAATAATATTTATTAATTAATAATAATTAAATTATTAATTCTCAATTGATTATAGATAATAAAATTAATATTAAATAAAAAGTATTTATAAATTAGAAAATAATATAGAAAAATAAAAAAATTAATAAAAAATAAATGCATTATTAAAATAATACAATAATAATGGAAAAAATAAATTTATATATTATAAATTAATTTATAAAAAATAAAATAGTAAATATAAAAGTATTTAATAAAGTTAATAAAAAGTCCTCGAGGTGTAGGATAGTGGGTGACGGAGTGTGTTGTTAAGCCACTCCGTGTTGTTCGAAACCTGCGATCCCCGAGTGATTTTGATGGCTTAGATTAATTAACAAAAAAAAAAAATAGTCAATTATTAATTGTTTAATAAAACTGTAATGACCCAAGTTAAGTAATTTATTAAAGATTTCAAAGAAAAATTAGTTAAAGAAAAATAAGCATGATTAACTGTGTTATAATCCAACTGAAGAGTTCATTTAATGAACTGTGAATAGAAATTAAAGGAAAAGAAATAAAATAAGGCAAAAGAGGGATGGCGTGAGCTGCCAAAGGTGGCGTATGCAG
>ML785138.1:1120123-1136222 GCA_009831015.1 Picea engelmannii
TTAATAAATTATTGATATGTATTAATGATTATTAATAAAGTAGTATTAATAATATTAATAGTTATTATTATTATTATTAACTAATAATAATAATTAAAATCCCTTTATATTAATAATAACTATATTAATCATCCTTAATAATTTTAATAATCCTAATAACACTAACTTTAATAACCCAAACCCTAATTACCATTCACCTTAATATATTATTAATACATTATTGCTAACATAATTGAGCATTAATATCATTTAATAATTATTATATGAAGGACATGTGTATACTAACCCTAATAACCATTAACCATAATATAATATTAATATAGTATTGCTAACTATAAAACATTAATATTAATTAATAAACATTATATAAAAGACATGTATACTCTTAAAAAAACTCCTTTATAATATAATTAATTACTTATATTATTAATAACCAATAATAAAGTTAATTGTTTTTTATTATTACTTAATATTTATAAATGTATTATATATAATAACATTAAAGTATTAATAATATTTTATTAATAAGATTATTAATGAATATAGTTATGACAATCACATTAATATTAATAAAATATTAATAATATTTTATTAATAAATTTAAAAAATATATTATTATATATTAATATTGTGATTAATAAATTATTATTATTAATATTAATAAACTTAACCCTAACATAAATTAATAATTTTTCATTATTATCTAAATTTTGTATGAAAAGTTAGGTAAATGTGAGCCTAATCTCTCCATTTCAATTACTTCTATAACAAGCCTGTCTTAATTCATAAGTCCATTAAAATAATAATAATCTACATAGTTGAGATTAGTTTTTTTGGAGCCATGAATTTATATAATCTATTATCTTTATCAATTAAAAAACATATATATTATTATCTTTATCAATTAAAAAAAATTGTATGAGTGATATTGCCATTTCTTTAAAGTTTTGAATATCACTCGTTTAATTTTCAAAGCTTTTCCAGTATGTAATCAATCTATTTGAATATCGATTAATTTTCAAAGCTTTTCGAGTCCATAATCAATCTGTTAGTTTTGGATATCAGATTAATTTGCAAGGCTTTTACAACTATGATTTTATATAATATATTATCTTTCTGTTGGTTTTGGAGATCACTCTATTAATTTTCAAGACTTTTCCACCTATGAATTTATACAATATACTATCTTTAACAGTTTTTTATTTTAAAAATCACTAATATAATAAATATATAACTAAACACGCATTTGAATATATAACTAAACATGCATTTGATGGATTAAAACAAATGTATGAAGTGAAAATTATTTGTAACAGTTTTTAACCGGCCAAATAACTGGTACTGAAATGTAGGGAGGTGGCCAAATAAGGTACGCGGGGTGACTATGGTGTTAGATTAATTAGTTGACTAATTGATGAACTATTATTTGTATATTATTTTCCAAAATATAACTTTATAAATTATAAAGACATGATTACAAGAAGAGAATAACAATGAAATTAAATTTAAGAACAGGTGTGAATGAATACTGGACGGATTCCAATCTCCAATGAAGAACCAGTCTAGGAATTTGGCATATTTTCACGGCTTACGGATTCCAATGAAGAATGTTTCCTTTCTTTTATAACCACGCTACTGCTTTGGTGAGAACTCAACACCGCCACGATTCAGTATCAAAATTTGGCTCTACCAAATGTTCGTAGAGGAGAGACTAGTCAGCCCCTGGCTCTGAGCTCTTTGGCAAAAAAACAACGAGTGCACCACAGGATAGAAAACGTAGAGAAAAACGCAGACGAATAGCTTTGGTGAGAACTCAACACCGCCACGATTCAGTATCAAAATTTGGCTCTACCAAATGTTCGTAGAGGAGAGACTAGTCAGCCCCTGGCTCTGAGCTCTTTGGCAAAAAAACAACGAGTGCACCACAGGATAGAAAACCTAGAGAAAAACGCAGACGAATATGAAGACGAAAATTCGAGCTCTCCATTGATGCCCAAGTTCAGTCTTTCGTCTGAGAAGGGAGAGTCTATTATTTGGAACTGCAACCTTCATGCCTTCATGAGAGTGCAACCTGCATGACAATGAATACAAATATTAGCATGTATGGAGATAGATTTAAAACAAATTATGTGAAAAGCCAATAAGTAAAACTTAACCTGTCGACGATGGATTAGACTGGTTTTCAAACGACTTCTTCTCGCAGAGGGGTAGTCCTGATGTTTTCATGTACGCTCAATCCTGGTCCCAGGGTAGGATTGTACTTCTTGTATTTATGTATTATGAGCCTATTTCGTGGACCCCTGGTTTTATGTATGAAACCCCCCCATTTAATTGGGTGTTGTGTAGGCTCCGTGATAGATGTCCCGTGGGCCCTGAAAATAATGTAATTGTAATTCCTCTACCCGAAAGGTTTTATAGTGTTTCATTCAACCAAGGTCGAAATAAAGATACCGCTAAAACTTCACCATGTAACTAACCCATCCTCCCCTCTTACCTTTGGTGATGCCTTGTTCTTATCATCACCTCCTACACCCTTTCTAGCTCTGAGTTGGTTGGGAAGAAGAGAGAGATTGACAGATTCTCGCTCGGCCAATTCCATTCATTTACGTTACATGGAACGAGATGCCAGATGAAGCGGCATCCTATATATTATCTACGCGATTTAAGGAAGGAATGGAGTGGGCCCAACCACCACTCGATCAACTAGCACTGGCTCTCCGGGCAAAGTAATTACTCTCCAACCAGTTTAGATGCAGCGTCCGACCTTATCTAATATGTAACAAACAAATGGAATTACCTTGGAGCGAAGCGAAGCGGAGCCGCTTTCCCAAAGGGGGTGGGGTGGGTTTCATTTTTATAGAGGTGGGTTTAATGGTTTTCCTTACGTATGGTGGAGGTGACAGGAATAGAGCAAAGGCAAGGGAAAGGAGGGAAAAGAGGCGCCTATGCTACAAAAAAAAGAACAAAAACACTCAGAAATGGAAATGTGTGAGATACAATTAAAACCCTACCGCTCTTCAAACCCTAGTAAATGTCGAGACCATTGTTGGCACCATGTGCGAGCTCATACGGGTGCCTGATGGTTCTGAAAGAGCCTCCTGTCTTACTATTTTCACATCATAAGTTCATAATCGCATGCATGAGTTCATAATCGCAGGCATGAATTCATGAAACAAAATCGCAGGCATGAAAAATCCGAGTTCATAATCACAGGTATCTAGTTCATATCTAGATACCTGCGATTATGCATGTGATTATGAACTCGGATTTTCATGCCTGCGATTTTCATGAAATCGCAATGCAATGTTCATGAAACATAATCGCAAACATTATGTTCATGAAACATAATCATAATCACAGGAATTATGAAAAATCATAGGTATTATGTTCATGAAACATAATCGCAACCATTATTACCATGGAAAATTGCAACCATTATGACCAGAGACATCTCTCTTCCAAAAATCGATTATGGCGTCATTGTCACTGGGGAAGTGACCCGTTTTTGTTTGGTGAACGTGGTCATGCAAAATCAGAAACCAAAACGCTTCAGGAATATGAAGCGGTCTGCCTGCACGTCGCATGTGCATTCGTATCCATAGAAACCAAAACGCTCCAGGAATATGAAGTGGGCTGCGCCTATCTTCCATAAATTTAAAAGTGGCGCTTCTAATCTGCTGCATATCTCATATAAATAAAATAAATAATTTTACTAAAAGTGGTGGCAATCATATATTGTTACAGTAATTTTTTAATCATGTTTAGTAAAAGTGAAAAAGTAAACATGATAAACGTAAGATTTTATAAATGCAAGGGAGTTGGTTCTTCCAATCTTATTCATTGATTTGGATGTAAGACGAAGAATAAACCAGCATCTTCACTTTCTAGCCATCTGATTAAATTCTGTAATTAAAAGGATGATTAATCCAGCAATTCCAATAGGGGGACGCCTATCGGCGTAATAAAAGGATGATTAATCCAGCAATTCCAATAGGGGGACGCCTATCGGCTTAATAAAAAGATGATTAATCCAGCAATTCCAATAGGGGGGACGCCTATTGGCGTAAATATATATAACTATGGTAATTGGAGAGAAGTCAAATTACATAACATTATTAATAAGTAATATCTATTCAACAGAAATTTAGTTATTTCCTTGAGTAGAAGGTGTAAATTGTTAAACACCACCTAGCCAGATCTGTAATACTATGTTGTATCCTCTGTTTGTAGAAAAAAAAAATTGTGAAAGTATATGTGACATTATACATGATTTTTGAACTGTCCAAAACTAGAGTTGTTACACCCACAGAGTCGACCATTTTCACCACAAGTAAACTTACAGGTATACCATGATATTATGTTTTTTAAATGTATGTATCTCCAAGTAATAGCCATCAAACCATCATCACTATCATTAGCCCCACATTATTCTTGAACTGTCCAAGAGGAGAGTTGTTTCAGCCACCCAGTGGACCATTTTTTTTAGCACAAATAAACTTACGTCTATACCATGACATCATTTTTTATAAATGTAGCTATCTCAGAATTTACGGTTTTATCTGTGTGTGGGTAAAAAAATTATTTTGATTAGATCACAGTGCTCATGATAGGAGTAGGGCACAATAAGTTCGTTAAGGAGGGTTCCAAGGAGGATAATAACGCAATGTACAAACACCAGCAATAATATTTGCAACTTCAATTGCAGTGCCATGTAAGAGATGATCATAAGAACAACGATAATGTCTGGGAGGAATAGGGTTTCCTCCTCCTTTCGTTTCTCCTCCCACTGGTGCACTAGTTGCTGCTTGTATTAAACATGCAACTGCAGATTATCTTCGCCTCTTTTTCCAAGTCCTCATGTTTCCTCTCCTCTTACTATATCATGTATGAATGAAATCGGAGGAAAGAGGGGACACATTGGCAATGATATGCCATATATATACCCACTGAATAATAGGCCCTTCACTCAGCTCACTAGAAGGCCGAATGTTGGATTTCCATCACGAATTGAAACCCTCTCTCTATTTCTCTCTAAACGTCTATGCTTCTTCAACTTACCTGGAATTGATCTAAGACTCTCTCTGATGCTACTAGCAAATTGTAGAGATGCATGATTAATAGAAGGCTTTTGGAAGATTGATAGTCCAGATGTACTGGCATATTGTACAGAATGAAGGATTAACCAAAAACAATTGACCAAATAAAATCCATAACTTAACTCATATGCAAGTATTCTTATTCAATCCTTGTGTTCCCGTCTTGAATTTGGATTCCTTGGACTTTGGGAGTGCGATGGATACCTCCCCATTTTCATACAGGAATAATTATACAAATTTCCTCATGTCTTCATGCATGTTAGACGTCATAGGAGTAGGACCAAGGAAGGTGGGAAATGGCTTGGTCAATTGTCAGATATGTCAGGTAAATATTGCCCCAATCAATTAAAAAAAAAAAGTTTTTAAAATTATTAAGATGGTTGAAGGAGATACATGGTATTGGGTATATTAAATAAAAGTGTGCATCCAAAAATAATTTACAATAGAAATTGAAAATCAATCATTAATTGAAAAAAAAAAAAACCATGATCCATATATTTTTGGATACTCGAAAACAACTTATTCTGAAACATCTCACAACTTATTGTGAAACATCTCACAAATTTTAATTTAGAATTTAGTCAATAATCCAAGTGAGTTGTGATGCTTTAATGTCCTTGGACTTGAAGTGAATTTAGAGAATCTAATGCGCATTGCTTTACATTCGGTATTCATCGTCATACAATTGCAGTTCTCAATGCAAGGATCCCATTGTAATTCTGATATTTTCAGATAGAAAAGAATTGATGGATGGTGCATTGCACATCCATTCATTGAAGCAGGTTTTTGTGTTGTTATTATAAATAGTTTTGGTGATTAATGTTTCAACTGAAAAAATGGACATTCTTCGAGATAATCCTGTAGTTTTGCGGAACATATCTTATTACATGTTAAGCCAGGTAATGGGATCATAAAAGTTTGAGAAGCATTAACCAAAAAATACTAGGTAGTGGGATCATAAAAGTTAGAGAGGGGTTTTGGTTAGCTCATTGATATATGGTTTTTTATTTACACTATGATAAGTGTACTGGATATAAGCTATTTATTTATGGGTTAGTTAGTGCAATGGAAATACAGTACTAGCTTGACAATGCAAACTTTTTAACCTAGACGTATTAGTTTAATTTTATTGGTTTAATAAATGTAGATATAATAGTTATATGGTAATATATTATTAGAATTTCCATAAACAAATAACTAAAAGTATTTTGGTTAATCACTGGAACTGTGAATTAAATCTACTTAAAATCGCCTCGATTTTGATCTAAACACAATCTATTAAGCCATAAATTTATCCACAGATTTGAAAACCTTCATATAAACAAAACAAAACTGTGATCAACATATTTTATTATTTCAGGTAACCATTTCCAGCATGTTTCCTCCCTTGTAGAAAAGGATTGCTTAAATTACAATAAACATGCAACAAATTGTATTATTTTGTTTATCGTTAATATTTATTGATCTGTAATGCATGTGGAGATATCTAAAAGTGTATATACTGCAGCTCACAAATGGATTAAGAATGAATTAATAAATTAATAAATATATTGTTAGGAGAATGTAGGTTTTATAGTTAGTTATAATGTTAGTAAATGTTTTTGGATAAAAGTTTGTAAGAAGTTTTGTAATCTAGTAGACACTTCACTCATCATTTAGGACAAATGAAACTAATACATTGAAAAAGAGCATTGAAGTGAGAATTTATAGAGAGATAACAATGAAAAATTGATTAAAAATTGAAATGATTGCTGGGAAATATTATTAAACAATAAAATATAAAAGATAACCAATGTGATAAAATATTAAAATATGAAAAGTAACCCTTGTGATATAATGTAATATGATATAATGTAATATTAAAGTCATTAAAAAAATAATAAAAATAATAAATCTCTGCATTAATTAAGAAATAATGAAAGTAGTAAATTAGAGCATTAATTCAGGTAGAAATAAAAATTATTAAATTAACCTATTAATTGAAAGGTAAATTTAGCTTAAAAATAATGAAAGACTAAAGTTAAAGAGAGGTGAAATTAATAATGGTGAAGGAAGTAGTTGTGCACGGGTAAAAATTAATTCAGAGAGGAATAAAAAATATTGAATTAACCTATTAATTGGAAAGAAAATCTTAAAAATAATGAAAGACTAAAGTTAAAGAGAGCTGAAATTAATAATGGTGGAGGAAGTAGTTGTGCAAGGGTAAAATGATATTAAGGAGAGAAAGGAAATAAAGTGAGTTTGTAATTTGTAAATATAGAGTAAAAAAATGATATGATAGATTACTTTAGTATGAGAAAATAAAGGGAATAATGTGATAAATTATAATTTCTTAAAATAGATTAATTAGTTAAAATGAAAATATGATATAAAAATAGAATAATATAAAACATAAATTAAAAAATATTAAATTAGATTAATAAAATATTATAGTATTAGAAGAAAAATCTAGGAAAAAGAAAAAGTGTGTGAAAGGAAATGGCTAGGGAAGAATAAGAAGGGGACGAGAAAGGAAAACAATAATAAGAAGGGGAGGAAAAGATGGGGACAAGAGGAGGATAAAGAAGAGCTTAACATCTAAACCAAGGAAAATTGATGTTCTAGGTGATGAATGGTGGGCTTCAAGGATTGGCTCACCTTGTATCCATCTTTGCGATTAAAGTTAATGGGGATGTTTTTCAATTTCAAGTAATTCCTGGATTAGGCGAGAGGGGTAATGAGGGGTTGAGGATACATGTTTCTTTTTTGTCGAAACAAATTAGATGCTTGGATTTAAAGGAGTGTTTGACAATGGGTGATTTAGAGCAATGGTGGTGCATATTATTAACAATATGCTCTTTAATACAGATTTTGAAGGACCTTATCGTTTGTCCTATGTAATATTTTTCATAGAAGCAAGGGATTTGGTAAAATCTTGGGCCAAGCATTGGGTTGGATTTATCTTTAGCAGTTCTAAAAAATTGCTTAAGGGTTTTATAGGGTTTGAACACAGTCTTAATATTTTTCTTAGCTAAAAGTTTCTAGATATAATCAGTTGTTCCCTCGATATAAGGGAGTGAGATGAGAGAACGAAGGGGACAGGGGGAGGAGGAGGTTATAAGTTTCTATTTTTTGTCTAACCGAAAAGCTTGATTGATCTGTGAAAAATAGTATCCATTGGAAAAAAGCGCTTTGGTTAGGTGGGATGATGACGAGCGCACTCCTCGGAGCACGATCGCTTCAACATGACCTTCCTTCTTCTCTCGGCCCGAAGAACGTAATGTTCTTCTATTCCCTTATCGGAATGTCTACCCACATATTCTTCCTTCCTCGATCCCCTTTTCTGCACTCGGAGGATCGAAACTTCGCTGCTTTGCGAATTCACTATCAATTCTCTAGGTATTCAAAACCCCGAGACCCGATGCACCAGTCAACCACTGACTTCCTTCCTCCTATGTGGGACTTCGCTCTATCGCACTTCGCGACTCTAAACAATTGGATTTCCAATCTCCGAGACGCGATAAGCCGAGATGCCGAAAACCCAGTCTCGCTCCCTCGCGACTTCGCCACTCGCGAGACTAATTAATTCCTCCCTCGACTCCTGAGGCCTGAGACGCCGAACCTCCGATAGTTTACTCCATCGGTCTTCCACTATCACCTGTGGCCCACACTACTTACGTGGCTGTCGGAATGACGCACCTCGCACCCTCGCGACTTCCGTTACGTAATTTTAGAGTCTTACCTTACGAACTCCCGATATGTCGATCCACGAGTAGAATCAATGCTCCTCGTGATCCCGCTCGATGACTCCTGCTCTCCCGAGCGTCGAAACTTTCCACGCTTGTGCTCTAATCTCTCTCCTGCTCCTCCGCAAGATCCAACGTCCCACAGAACTTCGCGAAATTTCCTCGGAGAATTTCATCCGTCCGATTCTTCCCTATCAAATCCACGAAACGACGAGTCGTTCCTTCCACAGAACTCATCACCCTACGCGCAAACCTGCGGCGTTCTTTGTAACCTTAAAGGCACAACTTTCTTCCGCTGCCCTTCAACAACTCTGAAGGCCTATCCCTCCTGAGCTTTTCTCACAGCTTTCGAGTCCCTTTTGGAAACTCTTTGCACGCACTCCTTGCGGAAAATCTTCAAACATGACTAAGTGTCGAAGTCTTCGATCCTGCGCACTCCTGCAGCAGAAATCCTTCAATCCCTTTGTTCAGAATCGCAACTTTGAGTCTTCGTCCAGCCTGTGCACGCCTTGCACAGCTCCGGTACCAAATCTGCACTTCTGAGAACTTAGAACAAAAGTTATCTCTATCTGAACCCTTCTATCAATGCACTCCTTGCGGACGATTCAACTGCACTCCTTGCAGGAATTCTCTGGTTCAAGATAGAGAAACAATTGAAACTAACTCCTTGTTCTCATAGACTTCAATTCAACCATGAAATCACATACACAACATGTAAAAGCAAATGTATGACAAGAAACAATAATTCATGAGCATAATATCATCAATACACAGAGAATAACGCAACCATGGAATTGAATCAAAGCGTTCTTCTATTAATTCAATATATGTACATGAGTGTTCTTCATACACTTCTCTGCATGCTCTTCTCTTCAGAATGCTCTCAATGATAATCATCTAATGTTACAATGTAAAAAGGAGGGTGTCTATATCCCGTTTCCCTCTCGAGCTCTAAAGCTATCAAATCTAAATTAAATTCCTATCTAACAACATTAACTCTATTAAATGCCTCATCTACCCAAGGACGTGAGCTATCTGCTCAAGTTCCATTACAATATACAAAGTGCGCTTCATCAAATCAACACATTAATGTTTGCGCAACAATATCAAGGTGCTTTCAAAAAGAGATTTGTGCTGGCTTATCCAGCTGTCTCCTCGTCACTGCCCTTCATCGCCTTGCCATCTCTTCATCCCGTGGCCAACACTTGGCTTTGCACCTGACTCATTACATTCACCATGTTGTCCTGTGGCCAACACTTGGCTTTGCACTTGCCTCATTACATTCAGCATGCTGCCACCAGATAAGAGATATGTGTGCATATGTATCTTTATATCAGCTTGTCTCTCCTTTTTTCAAAGCTAGAAGCTCCATGCTCAACGCATCACCTTCCAATGAAAGTTTCAAAAAATTCAAATGAGATCCATTCACCCCAAAGACTATGAAAGTTGGAAAAGTTTCAAAATTGCAAAAAATTAAGAGTTACGAGCATTAAATGCACATACACTTGCTCTTGCTCCCTGGTGTAACTAACTTGGAGCAGGCTAGGTGAATCCTCACACGGGAAACAACTAGGTTGGGTGAATCCTGACGCGGGCAACAACAGGGTGAAAGCATAGGAGCAGTCATCTTCATATAATTTTATTTGTTCTGTGGCATGAGTAGAAAAAGTATTGAAGTACCGCTCTTTCTCCCAGCCGTCTCCCTATTACGTTCATATAATTCTATTTGTTCTGCAGCATGAGTAGCAGAAGTATTGAAGTACCGCTCTTTCTCCCAGCCAGCTTGTTTCCCTACTACTTGAAAAGGAAGAAAAATGTATTTATTTGTTAGACATGGTAAATTGAATTTCATTTTTGAATATGTTACTTCATTTCTATTTGAATCTTTAACATCTATTTTAGATAAAAAACTTTTGTCGTATCAAACTGACTACTCAAGAAAAAAAAAATTCGACTATGTTCATTGTGAGCTTGCTAAATTCTATAAAAAGACATTTCTACAGATACACTAATCCATTCATACCTGAGAAATGACGCCGAAAAACCTCAAAGAAATTTCCCTTGCCGAAGAGAAAACTACCGTGGGCATTGGTGCCTACCATTCCTCGTATTTTTAGACCTAACGAGTATGGTTAATGAGGCAATTAAAGATCTCCATTGGTAGCAGCATAAATGAGATTCTTAAGAGTCATGTCGCTCTCGAACGGCGAAGACTATCGACCATGCAGCAGACCAATCATTGGTTTACTGCTGCATGGTCGAATAATTAAATATATGATCCATCATGGCATACCATGATTTATCCACCATGTGGCCATCATGTAACTGCACTGACGACCGACGACTTAATCTGTCGTACGACCTCGCCGTGACCCTGTTCTGGAACGTCCCATTATAGTAATTAACTGCAGTCCCGTTATAGTAATTAATTGCAACTGCAGGTTGGTGAATGGAGGGACGAGCGCTCTATAACCAAATTCAAATTTTGAATCTGCAAATTGGCGGAAACAATTCCCCCAATTGCCACCATTGCCATTACATTGGCCAGTCTCACACTCAATTGCAATAGCTTGTCCAGTAATGCTGGGCCGCCGCAGTGTAGACGAGGAGATCTCATGGCGCTGATGCACTTCAAGGCGGGGATTATCTGTGACAATTCCGGGCATTTGCGGTCATGGAACGGCTCCAACTGCTGCCAGTGGCAGGAAGTGTCCTGCAATAATCAAACTGGATGAGTTGTGGAGTTTCTGCTGCTGGGTCTGCTATCGGGGAATGATTTCCTATTTGACAGTGAGGTGAAGGGCACACTCTAGAAGTCCTTGGGAGATCTTCAGTTTCTGGAGATTCTGGATCTGGGGGACTTGAAATAAATAACCGGCCCCATTCCCTCGTCACTCAGGAAGCTCCAGAAGCTGAAGAAGCTAATTCTCAACAGGAATAAGCTCAGCGGTTCGATCCCTCCATCCCTGAAAAATCTTCACAATCTCCAGGAATTGTATCTGTCGGAGAGTGAGCTTAGCTGAAGCATCCCGGATATATTTGGAGGTCTCCAGAATATCAGCGTTTTGGATCTCTTTAGCAACAGGTTGACTGGTTGGATTCCTACCTCGATATCTCGTCTCCGCAAGCTCAATACTCTCGATCTCCATGGCAACCTTCTCGGCAGCTCCATTCCTCCGTCTCTCGGACAACTGTGTTCTCTGCAGTCGTTGGATATGTCTGATAATATATTGACAAGGAGAATACCAGATTCTCTCGGTATGTTATCGAATCTGTCCACCCTGCTCCTCTATACAAACAAACTCAGCGGCAGCATCCCGCCCTCCATAGGGAAGATCGCGTCTCTGAAAGTTCTTCGTCTCGTGGAAAATGAATTGAGAGGAGTTCTGCCATCTTCTATAGGAGGTCTGGCCAATCTATAGTACATTTCGATGGGGAATAACATGATCGGCGGCCCCGTTCCTTCTTCCTGGGGTAAGCTATCAAACCTTATGGGGATCAACCTCAACGATAACAGACTATCTGGTTCGATTCTCAAGTCTGTAGGAATGCTTTCAAACCTTATGTCTCTCTCTCTCACACAACAATCTCTCAGGGAGCCTTCCACAAGAATTATCAGAGATTTCTTATCTCCAAGCCTTGGATATCTCATTCAATAATTTTAAGTTCGTGAATGTCCCCATAGTGATATCGAAGCTCTCTGGATTTTTTCGGCTCTCCCTAGCTGGTTGCGGCATCCAGAGGAGAATTCCAGAGTGGTCAACAATGCCAGGGGGTCTTACTTATCTTGACTTGTCGAGCAACGGCCTCACGGGAACTATACCGCCATGGTTGGGCAACATGATGGGATTATATTCTCTCAACTTCTCAAACAACGCATTGACATCCACGATTCCAAGGGAGATACGCAACCGACAAATCCTCTGCATTTTGGATCTCCATTCAAATCGCCTAACAGGGCCTATAACTGTCGTATTCTCCATGGAGAGCCGGTTTGCAGACCTAGGGAATTTTGAGATCGTGGACTTGTCCCACAACAAATTCACGGGCTCAGTACCTGTGAAAGCGGGCTATCAGAAAAGTATGGAACAGCTGGTTCTATCACACAATTCAAATAAAATATGTGAAACAAACAATCACGGTGAGGCTATGCTCACTTCTGTATTATTCAATGAAGACGGATTACATCTTTATATAGGAAAAGACTTCGATTACATGCAAACCAAAGACAACTAGACTCTTAACTAAGAACTGACTCTTAACACGCCTACAACTGACTCTCACAACTGAAACTTATAACTAGTGCTTACAACTGGCGCTTTCACCATTATTTCCAAGTCTCCCCCTTAATGGAGAATGGATGGACTTCTACACCTAACATCTCCCTAAATAGTTCAAACTTAATCTTTCCAAGAGGCTTAGTGAAAATATTAGCAGCATTTTCATTAGTATTACAATACACAAGAGTTATTTCATTTGACTGCAACTTTTCTCGAACAAAATGATACTGAGCTTCAGCATGTTTTTTCCTTGCATGAAAAATCGGATTCTTCGCAATATTGATTGAACTTTGATTATCAAATCTTATCATCGTAGATTCCTTTCGTTCTTTTCCAACATCTTGAAGAAGTCTTCTTAACCAAACAACTTCACAAGTTGTTGCACACAAGGCTTTATATTCTGCTTCAGTAGAAGACAAAGATCAAGTGTGTCTTTTAGATACCTGAGTACTGCCTTTGTTACATTCCAATGGCTTTCATGAAGTTTCGCCATGAACTGACTTAACACACTCACAAAATATGAAATATTAGATCTGGTTGTGGTGAGATAGTTCAGACTACCCACCATCTGTCTATACACAGTGCCATTCACCTCCTTCGAACCATCATCACAAGAAAGTTTCACATTCTGCTGCATGGGAACAATGGAAGACTTACACTAATCCATTTTAAATCTCTTAAGTATTTCTCTGATATACTTACTCTAACAAACAAAAGTTTGGCCTGCATTTCTCCAAACATCAAGACCTAGGTAGTAATGTAACTCACCAAGATCTTTCATTTCAAATACATTTGATAAATGCTCCTTGATTTCATCAATTAACTCATTTCATGTAATTATTAAATCATCAACATATAATGAAATCAATACTATATACCCCTGTTCATCAAATTTGGTATATATATTTGGATCACTTTTGCTCCTCATAAAACCCTGTTGAAGAAAGAAAGAGTCTATCTTCTCATACCATGACTTAGGTGCCTGTTTTAGTCCATACAATGCTTTCTTTAACTTACACACTAAGTGTTCTTGCCCCTTTTCAACAAACCCTTCAAGTTGAGTAAGGTAAACCTCTTCCTTTAACTCACCATTCAAAAATGCAGATTTAACATCTAACTGATGCAGCTTCCAATGGTACTTTGTAGCTAAAGCAATTAACATTCGAATAGTATTCAATTTAGCTACTGGTGCAAATGTTTCAGCATAATCAATACCTTATGTTTGTGAATACCCCTTGGCCACCAGTCTATCCTTATACTTATCTATACTACCATCTGATTTAAACTTGGGTTTGTATATCCATTTGCATCCAATGGGCTTCTTATGTTTAGGCAATTCAGTCAATTCCCAAGTATTGTTTTTCATTATAGATTCATATTCTTCCTCCATTGCATTTCTCCATTCATCATGTTCATTAGCTTCATCAAAACTCATGGGTTCTATGACATTTGAAATGCTACTCATTAGGGCATAGTCTTTATACCTCTCAGGAAGCCGAATCTATCTTGAAGATCATAAAAGTATGGAACAGTTGGTTCTATCACACAATTCTTTGAGTGGAGCAATACCCTCTTCACTCGGGATGATTAATAATTTGGAGGTACTGGATCTCAGGTCCAACATACTGTCTGAAATCATACCCAGTTTGCTAGGGAGCTTGACACAATTGAAGACTATGGAGGTGGATGAAAATCGGTTGAGCGGAGGAATACACAATGAGTTTCTGAATATCATGTCTCTGTTGCAATTGAACCTGTCGCATAATTCCCTGTCGGGAAGAAATCCATATGGGATCGTGCATAAAAAGTTTCCAATATCTTCCTACTCTCATAACAGCGGGCTCTGTGGAGATCCTCTTCCTACTTGTTGATCACTAATATTCTTCAACAACTCAAGACTCAAAACCATGCGAGGCTGCTGGCGTCTTTTTGTGTTTGTGTTGTCTATTGTATTGCAACTCCTTATGGTTGTGTCGTGGTATCACTTTTAGAATTTCAATGGTTGATAGAAGATGTAGTTGTGAATGGTTGGCAGTTTTTTTTTTTTAAGTCGAGTGAGGTATTGTAATAAGTTGTGTGAGGTTTTGGACTTATGTAATCTTGAGATTTTGTTCGGGGCACTGATAGAGATCAAATATGACCATTTCATATCACTAAAGAATTTAAATAACATTTCGCACATAATACAAAATGAAAAAGAAAATTAAAAGAAAAATGTAGAAGATAAAATTAGACATATGAATGATGGCAAGCATTATCCGCCATGCACTAAGAAAATGATTGCTTAGTGCAAGTGGATACATGCACAATATCTCACATACATGCCATCGCTTATGCCCATTGTTGCATCGTACAATCATAAGGTATGTCCATGTCCATCATCTGGTCTCCATCGCCATCATCTGTTCTCACTGTTAAATATATTGTATCCTCAACAGACTAACCGTACACTGCCAGCTGTACTGGACAGTTGTACTTTCTATTTCTGTCTTGCTTGAGCATATATAAGCTCAACTATTTCCTGTTGTTTGTAACTCTTCAGTACTTCAACTTACTTCAGTTCTGTTCTGTACTTCTTCTTACATTTGAATATACTATTCTTTTCTCTCTGCATTTCTCTGTCCTTCACAATTTATCATGGTATCAGAGCTACAGCAGTAAGCCTCTTCACACAGTCGGGAGAGCAAATCGATCCTCACAGAGTAGAGCCTCACGGATATTGAGAGCACGCGTCACAGACTTTTCACAAGGTTTGGAAAGTTGTCTGCAATACTCTTTAAAGATCACCGTGAGAAGTTAGCGGAGGAAGCAGAGATCGCAGAAGAAGAAACCTGCACAATTTTCTCAAAGAATCTTCAAAGATTGACGCAGAAGAGCTGCAGAACGAAAGAAGTTTAAAGAACTTGAAGATTTCGCTTCAATTCGTTAAAGATTCAAGCAGATGGCTGAATCGTTTAAAGATTTTTGAAAATAGCTCAAATCTGTCAAAGATTGTAGC
>ML785138.1:1166634-1178898 GCA_009831015.1 Picea engelmannii
AAAAAACACTTGATATACTCTCTTAAGTTTAAGCATAAGTCACCTGTGTAAGTGATCAAGATGATGTTACAAATAAGAAGCGAGTTATGTATTTATACACAAGTTAAATGGTAGGGCACTTTCCCACGAAAGATTATGAATCCACCATCGTGACTAAATTGACTTTAAACCAACCCTAAAAACATAATAATAAAAAAATATTATTATTATAAAATAAAGGTGTTGACCTCAAATTAAAACTACACCATTATCTTAATAAACATCTCATAATTTAAATATTCATTTCCTAAAAGTGTTTTGAAAGCAAGATAAAAAACAAATTACATCACATGATATTTCATGCATTAAATCTCTCCTCCAATCTAAATAAAAAAGACGACGAGTCTCGAGTTTTTTTTACTTTATTTAACTACATCTTTTTGGTTTAATGGTATTAAACATATTCAAACTTTCCCCTTCACCTCTTTTAAACTAACAACACTAATATTATATCAAACTAACGACCTTCCTCACTCTCGAGTAAACACTCTTTGGCAGTACCTAACAAGGGATGGACTTTGGCATAGATTTATAAAGGATAAGTACTTATGCTCCACCTCGATGGCTTCCTGGTTCAGAGTATCCATAGTTAGCATTCGAAAAGTCTCAAATATTTGGAGATGTTTACTAAAATCCTTTTATATAGTGACACATTGGTCAGCTTGGAAACCAACAAGCATGAATATTTGTTTTGGAGAGAAAATGATCCAGGGGCTGGGCCTGGGCATTAGGTCCTACTTATCTGGTGGTCTTTTAGATTCTCTACGGGGAAGAGGCTGCCACTTCTTGTATCAAATAACAAAACTGTGCAGACAAGGGGTAGTATGGGCTTAATGGAAATCAACTCTGGATCTGGGACTCGTGGGAACATAGGCAACATAATGGGAAGGATTCAGTAGAGAATTGAAGCATGCAGGAATTTTTCTGACGTACTCTCCAGATGATTTAGTGTGGACCAGGTGTTTCTCCACAGGTGTAATCTCAGCCAAAAATGCATATGATGCCATTGCCCTCAAAATCTAGACCATAAGCGATAAATGGTGGCATGAAAATTTATGGAACTAGGATTTGGCATTAAAGTTAAAACTGTTCACATGGTTAATTGTAACAACCCAAATTGATTAATTTTATCATAGTTTTTAATTTAAATTTAATTAATTATTAAAATATATTAATAAGTCTTTTATTATTTTATTATTAAAAGGTGGGTGAAGTAATTAATGGGGAGATAAGGTTATTTGGAATTAATGGGGAGATAAGATTGTTGGAAATTAATGGGGGATAAGGTTGCTGGGAATTAATGAAGGGGATTTGAGAGAGGAGGATAAGAAAGAAGGGGGGGACTTGGAAGAGGATCTTATTTATGTTTGGGGATTTATGAATTTCTAAGAGGGAGAGGAGGATGAGGAGGAGGAGGAGGAGGAGGAGGAAATTGGAGAAATGGTTTTTTGGAAGCTCTCACAGGGCACTGGTGTTGCTGGGAATTTTGGGCTCGGGGGCCAGGAAACTACAAAGATTCCTGGATCTAGGGAGTCAGAGAGGTTGTTCCTAGTTGGCTGGGAGGTTAATATTCAGTCTAGGCAAGAACAAGGGCAAGAAGAAGAACTTGGGCAAAAAAGGGACTAGATAAACCAACCTGCAGGTGGAGGTATGTATTATGTTGTTGTTATTATTATTTTGTTGTTGTCATCATTATTTTGTTGTTCTTATTATCATTATTCTGTTGTTCTTGTTTATTCCTGGTTTATTCCAAGTATAAGAAAGTTATTAAAAGAAATTCTAAACTGAAATTTAGAAAACCTTTATTTAGTTTGAGTCTTGAAAATAACTAGGCTCTACACATGGTATCAGAGAAAGGTTCTAACACTAGGGCATTGGGTCTTTCATGCTTGATTTTTGAATCAATACTCCATTCCTCTTTAATATTATTGTTTCTCAATTATTGTGTGAAATCTGCAGTGCTTCTACTCAAATTTTTTTGGTAGTAATGATTCCTGAGACTGTAGACCTTTTTTGCAATGACCCATTAAGAGTTGGTTCGTTGGGGAATGAATATCTTCTTCTTCACACAACCCTTGTAACAAATAAAAGTTAGATTTACTTTTTCTTATGATTGCTCTATTGTGTGTATCTCGGTTTTAATTTATTAATTAGTTATCGGTTTTTAGTTTCAAAACCACCTACACTGCAAGTTGGAATCAGGAATAATGAATAAATCATTACTGAACTTGGCCTTGTCATACTCATCAAAATTTATGCTCGAAATGGGTATATAACCATGCACCTGGCTGGCTGAAATCCAACTTTATTCATGGATGACAGTTCCAATATGATTATGCATTGTTCTACCATTTCCAGGCAATATGAGCAAATTATAAATCTGTATGGTGTTAATAGATATGCCATAATTTTATTGTCTCTTATGTTTTCCACAGTGCTTGTTGTAATATATTCTTCTTGCAGACACTTTTTTGGTGTGTTGCATGAAGCATTTAATGCTTTCGGAAAATGCCTCTTTAAGGCGTAATTATGTAGTTTTCAACCTTGTGCATTGAGATCCATATTTGGAGGAAAATATCTCGGTGATCTTGATATTTTCAGGCATGCTCAGAATAATTTGGATTCCCTGTGACCCAACAATAGCTCTATCACTTCCAACTTCTTTTTCTACCCAACCCAAATTGTTGCAATTGTTGGTGGATGCATAATGAAGTAGAAAAGAACAAGACGTTTATGCCCAAGATCATGATAACTCAAAAAATGTCGAAGAAGAATTCACTAGTAGTAAAAAAAGTACAATGGTGCTAAAGTCAATTTATAGAGCTAAGAAATAAAAACAATTTTCAAGACATATAGAAATCATCCACGATTTTAAATATTTATTAATTAACCACTGGTGTAATGTTGAAATTCAACATACACCCGCATTCCACATGAGGTATTGAATTGATATTTGAATTTACAAGGAATATGAACTAGGAACAAAAGCTCAATAATTTAGTAAGACAAAATTAGTTCAGAGTATGCTCATCCTCCTGAGATGATCAATGCATAAGAGTTTGTGAATTTAAAAATGACAGTTCATTTGTGATACCTAAATAAAGTATAATTCTTTTAAAATAAAAAAACTCTTCTGATACTATAAATCTGAAGGCCTTTTGCTTGATCTTTCCTATATTACTCTTCATCCTCTAAAAATATAGGGGATGAGCATAGAAAATATATGAAAACAAGATATTTGAAATGACAAAAATGAAAAGGGAAAAAGGGTAAAACAAAAGAAGCATCATATATAACAAGACATGCATTCTAACTTCAAGCAAATAGATGATAGATGACTTTGTTAGAGACAAAAGGAAATGGACAAAATATAGCTCTGGCTTGGGAAAAATAAAATAAAAAATCAAGTATAACTTATAATCCTTTATGTGATTGTTTGACAATTATATGGAGGAAATTATTCCTTTGTTGAAGCAGAATTCATTTGTGAGTTATACTAAAAGGAAATTTATATACAAAATATTTCTAAAAGCAAACAATCAGTACTAACCCTCTGCCCTTTTCAAAAGTTGTACTAAATATTCAATGGAAAACCAAGTATTCTTTATGTGTTGGAAAAGTATAGGTAGGCTTTACAAAACAATATCCCACTAGTCATGTTCAAAACAGTATCCTAAAATAGCTAGGCTTTACAAAACAGTATCCCACTAGTCATGTTCACTGGAAAAAGGCTAAAGCCACCAGAAATGAAAGTGAGTTCTGGCAATGGGATAGGAAATAGAAGCAGAAGCACTTGCTCCTTGAAAACTGCAAGAGAAAATAATTGTAAAGATATAGAAAAATGATGAATGCAGTAAACCATTGTGACACTCTGAACGTTGAAGTTGTCTAAAAACAAAAGAAATATGCTCTTCAAAAAAACAAAACCACCTAAAACTTCTCAATTCAATCCATTTAATGGAAATAAAACCAAACTATTCTGAAAACCAGAACAAAGTCACGACCTACAGAGTAGAAAATGGTGATACAAATACGCCAAAAAGGGCCATAGGAATGAAGTATTTGAATAACAAGAAAAATAGAAGAGAAACAACATGCCTTATAGTTACCAGATTACCCTGGTGATCCAAGATTTCAAGAGTACATGCCCTATTGGGGAAGAAACCAGACAGGACAAACCCAGATATATCATGATAGAAGAGGATTTGTGAGTGTGGATAACAGAGGGAAAAAATGATTTGTGCCAAGATAAAACTAACACCAAATGGCAAAGATTGATATAGATCCACTAAAAGCAATCTGCAATAGAGATATAGCAGTATATGAATGACATGATTTCTTAGATTGTGCTTCCCTCCAAGATACAATCATCTACATGGTCTACACATGAAAACTGAAGATTGGACGAATAAAACATTTCATGGGTGCAGAATTTGTCATTAGCAAAATAAATGGTTTATTGTAGATTTGTAGGTCCAAATTCAAACTCAAGAGATAATCATGGCTCAGGTGACCAGAAAGGAGAATTTATAATAGAGGAACAACATGCAGTATTAGATTACCCTTTCCTCCAAGGTTGCAATACCATGTAAGTCATATAAAGCCAATCAGGTAGACAAGCAAATCCAAAAATAGAATATGGGTATGGAATTTATAAACGTTCAGGGAATCAGAAAAAAATGTAAAAAATTACTTCTCGTAGTTTTCCCTGTCCACAATTCCAATATTCATGACTAAAAACAACTATAGAAGAGAAATAAGCATATTTGTTATAGTCAAAAACTAGTTGCAGTGACAATTTGGCGAAATATTAATCATTACTTGACCAATAAAAATCGCTAAGGCACACTGAAAACCTAGAACCCATCTGTTCATATATGTATTTAAATACCAATCCTCTAAAGAAACATCTCAATGGAGCTTCTATCAAAACCAATCCTCTGTAGCTGAGTCTCCTCACGATTCACTCAAACCACATGTTGAATGGTGGATCTTCATTTATTCGGAACAAAATAGCAAATACTGAATAAATTTATCCATATATGGGTTTACTCTCTTCCATCATAGAAAACCACACAATAAACATAGGATTGAAGGCATCCAGAGAAACAAAACCCAAAATTAAGAAACATAAAATCCAAACAAAAAAAAGAAACAACAATGCGCCAACACACCAGTCATTGAAGGAGGCAACATAATCATCACGCAAATAACCTCCTTGTAAATGTTTCCCACCCTAGTGCAGTGTAGCTAATAAAAAGTTAACCTACCTATCATAATGTCAGATACCAGTTTCCCTGCCCAATTTCACCCAATCACTTAAGCGGTTAAATGTCCTCTTTACAGTCTCCTCTCCCTTGCTAGAAATGGATTCAGACCATTTAATGCACAACTCTACTCAGTGATGCAGACCCCCTTCTCTCACAAGGACTGTGCGACCTCCCGGTCTAGGATCAATCAAGAAACTAATTCGGTTTGACTCTTTGGCCCTCAAGAACCTCAAATCCACTTAACATGCCCTCTTTCCCTTAAAGCGCAAGTTATATGGAACCCATGACTTTCTCCTTAATGCATTTAATCTTCAACATATTTAGACGCTATCTCTCCTGGTTAAGCCCCTCCCTTTATGTGACTAAGGTTGTGACTAGTCGCCTAATTGAAAGGCATGTCGCGACTTCGCATATCAGGTCTTTACATGCAAGTCACTATGACCCTCCCGACTCCCGAAATCCCGACAGGATCCTATTGCATGCTAGCCCCTCTATTCCCCTTCACCGATGTGAACCTTCGCTATGACAGTGGGCCAATATTTCGCACACTTCGTGATTTTGCGTTTCGCGAGTTTGCACTTTGTGAATCGTCTCTCTAGACAATCAACGATCCAAATCTCTCCTCGATCTGAAGGTTCAGATCAAAACGCAATTTCGCATTTCGCAAGTTCTCAAAACTCTTACCTCTGATTTCCCGAGTCACAAACACCCAAAAAGACCAGATCTACGGTTCAACTCCCTCCTTCGATCAATAGCTATGATCAAATTGTGATTTCACGTTTTGTGAGTTCTTGTAACTCTGCCTTTGACTTCTTTAAGTCACAAGTCAACAAAATTTTGATCTCTCGCCACGTGTCCTCCTTGACGATGGACGGTCTCAATGATTTTAGAACGATCAACAAATGTGATCTTTTCGCGAGTTTACACTTCGCTAATCCTCACAACTCTTCTCTTTGACCCTTCCACTTTGCGATTCAGTGAAATGTTGATCTCTTGTCACTTGTCCTCCTTGAAAACGGATGACTCCGATGATTTCGGATTTTTCGTAAGTCTGATTCTCCTGTACACTTTCAAATCTTTAAGGTTAGTGCACATTACCTTGATCGGACGGCTACGATCCTTTTGCGTGCAGATCGGATGACTAAGATCCTTTCTCTGGCTCTCAGATCGAATGAGTGAGATCTTTTCTTTGTGATTAGATCAGACGGCTAAGATATTTTCCTTTGTGCTCACTCCTCATTGTCTGGATGTTGATTGGATGATCCATATATTTTCCCTTGAGCTTACACTTTATTCTAACTTAGAATATTTCTTGAAATATTTAAATTCTTCGAACTTTATCCTTCCTATGAGTTCGTTTCTTGGATTGCATTCGCACTTCTTGGAAAGTGCTACTCCTCCTGAGCTTGATCTCCTCAAAGATTCCGATCTCCCAAGCACTTCTTGTTTTTCCAGCAAATTCGTTAAACTCAAATCCACAGATTCTTGAAAAGAATTCTTTCTCGCCCTCCTTGCATTCCTCTGCTCTCGTCCTTCAACTTCTTTATGGAGTCTCTTTGACTCATCGTTGAATTCTATACCTGTGCACTCTTTGCAACAGATCCTTACACAGATTTGAGTTCTTGCGACGACTGTGCACTTCTTGCAGCAGTCACTTTTCACTCCTTGCAAAGGAAATCTTACACTATTTCTCCTGACCTTTACGAGTTGAAACAGACCATGTCAATGCACTCCTTGCATATTGTGTGCACACCTTGCACCGACTCACGAAGAAAAACGATTTTAAAATTTATACAAGCATTTCAAAGCTACATGCACTCGTAGCAAGATTCATTCATTTTTGAAAATATTAATGACAACAATAGGGAAATTGTAAACAATATTCACACCATAGATTGGATCAATTTTCCTCTATTATCTTCATTCGAAATCAAGAAAAATAGTTACAACTTAAATCAAAGAAGCAACTACTGTTCACAAATTCCTACTTGCTCATAATTCTTGTAACCCTTCTTTTGGGCGTACAAAATCTCTCTTTATACAAAAGAAACAAACTAACTTCTATCTAATTTTGGTTACATTAAGACTAGGGTTAAGCTCCCAAGTCACGCGTGCTCATTTTGTATCCATGTGTGTGATCTTTCCTCTTTTGTTTTCTATCGCTTCAAAATATTTGCAGTACTGGCTAGCGTTCGAGACTCCAGATTGGCTCTCAGGCGTTGAGTTGTCCTGCCACCTGTACTTGTTGATGATGCTCCTACATCATACTCCCCCTGGACAAAAATTCATGGAATCCTATCCATGATCTCCTGTACCAATTTTCCATGCTTCTGGATATCAACTTCACTTTCTCAATTGGCATCTTCTATTGGGTGTCCCTTCCACTTGACCAGATATTCAAAATAGGTCTTCATCTTGGTCTTCTTACTAATCCTCTGATCAACGATCTTTTCCATCTGTGGTTTTTATGCTATAGGCATTTTTTTCTCCCACTGAATCTTCCCTTGATCTACTGATACCTCGGTGCCATCCTTCCTGTAAGGATACAGGTTTGAGACATTGAATATGGGCATCATGAATGACATTCCTGTCAAACTTCCATGGTCTTCCCAACAAAATATGGCATACATCCATGGGAATTACATCACACAGAATTTCATCTCTATATCCTCTTATCTTAAATTCAACCAAGAATTGTTTAGTAACCATTACCTGGTGTCCTTTCTGAAACCATGAGACTTTATATGGTTCTGGGTGTGCAATTGTCTCCAGATCCAATTTCTCCACCATCTCTGTGGATACAAAGTTATCAGCGCTCCCACTGTCAATTATCACCTTGCATATTATGTCTTTAGTCTTGAAAGATGTCCTGAATAGACTGTTCCTCTGTACTAGATTTTTAACTTCTACCTCTAGTTTTAAGAGAACCTTTCTCATCATCAAGGATGTTCCATCCTCTTCTCCCTCTTCTTCAACATTCACTCTTTGTGCTTCTGAAATGTGAGCTTCTCCTCCTTCTTTGTTTTTCTCAGGGTATTCCTAAGACATGTGTCCTATTTTTCCACAGGAATAACATCTTATTCCTCCTCTGCCTCTTCCCCTAAAAGAGTTTCTTCCACCACCCTATCTTCCTCCGAAACTTCCTCCTCTTTCTGAGTGACTGTGTGGAGTTTCAACGTCATCTTTAGAATTATGCGCCTTGTCATGGGAAAGTCCCTTGCCTTTGTTGGGGGCTGAGATTTTACCTCTACCTCATTGGATTTGTTTTCTGGACAACTTCTCTTCTACCTTCAGCACCAACCGATAAGCATCATCCACCATCCTTACCGACATCATGCTGAGCTCATCCTGGATTTCGCAACTCAAGCAATTCATATACCTGGTAACTTTTTCTTCATCCCGCTCTCTTTTTCCAACTCTGATGTTCAGCTTATAGAACTCCTCTATGTATTCTTTGACTGTCATACCCTTCTGTCTCGGGTTCTGCAGCTTCCTGAACAGATTGATCTGATAATATTTGGGCATGAATTTAGCCTTCATCTTGGCTACCATTATGTCCCAATTCTTTATCTTATGTTTTCCTCTACTTCACCTCTCATCCTGTAGTTAATCCCACCACAGTGTTGCATGTCCTTTAAGCCCGTTGACAGAATGTCTCACCCTTTTCTCCCCATCGACATATTCATAATCGAAATATTTTTCCATGGACCTTATCCAATCCAGTATTTCTTCAGCATCCAAATTGCCTTCATACATCGGGACCTCTATCTTGGATCTAGCTCCCAATATAACAACTGATCTTAGCAAGAGTTCTTCGGCAACGTGTTCCCCTACATCTTCTTCGACTTCTACATCTTCACTCTTTGCATCGACGACATCTCCAACATCAGGTGCTCTTCTCTGCGTTGCTTCCATCGCTTCCAGCCTTGCACGAAGTTCTCTCATCTCTCTTTCTACAACACAATTGGCTAAACGTGGCTCCCCTCGTCTCCTCGGTGGCATTGTGTTGACTGTCTCTCACACACAGAGTACATTGTTGAGTTCTTTTTTCTCCTTTATCTCCTTTATCTCCTTCACCTGAAATCTATAGACGAAAATAAACTCTGATACCACTTGATGCAAACCCCCCTTATCTCCTAAGGACTGCACGACCTCCTCATCTAGGATCGATCAAGAAACTGAGTCTTATTGACTCTTTGGTCCTCAAGAACCTCAAATCCACTTAACAGGCCATCTTTCCCTTAAAGCGCAGGTTATATGGAACTCGCCACTTTCTCCTTAATGCCTTTAAGATTCACCGTATTTAGATGCTAGCTCTCCTAGTTAATCCCCTCCCTTTATGTGACTAAGGCTATGACCAGTCGCCTAATCGAAAGGCGCATCGCGACTTCGCAGATCGGGTCTTTGTGAGTCACTCTGACCCTCCCGACTCCCGAAATCCTGACAGGAGCCTAGCGCATGCTAGCCCCTCTATTCCCCTTCATCGATGTGACCCTTTGCTATGACCATGGGCCAATCTTTCGTGCACTTCATGATTTCGCATTTCATGAGTTCGCACTTTGTGAATCGTCTCTTTGGACAATCAATGGTCCAGATCTCTTCTCGATCTGACGGCTCAGATCAAATCGTGATTTCACATTTCGCAAGTTCTCAGAACTCTTACCTCTGATTTTCTGAGTCACGAACTCCTGACAAGATCAGATCTACGATTCAACTCCCTCCTTTGATCAACGCCTATGATCAAATCGCAATTTTGCATTTCGTGAGTTCTTGTAACTCTGCCTTTGACTTATTTAAGTCACGAGTCAACGAAATGTTGATCTCTTGCCACGTGTCCTCCTTGACGATGGATGGTCTCAATGATTTCAGAACGATCAATGGTTGTGATCTTTTCACGAGTTCGCACTTCGCGAATCCTCACAACTCTGCTCTTTGACCCTTCCACTCTGCGAGTCAGCGAAATGTTGATCTCTTTCGACGTGTCCTCCTTGAAAATGGACGGCTTCGACGATTTCGGAGTTTTGTAAGTCCGATTCTCCTGTACAATTTCAAAGCTTTAAGGTTAGTGCAATTTACCTTGATCGTTCGGCGATGATCCTTTTGTGCGTAGATCGAATGGCTAAGATCCTTTCTCTGGCTCTCAGATCGAACGAGTGAGATATTTTCTTTGCGCTTATATCGGATGGCTGAGATATTTTCCTTTGCGCTCACTCCTCATTGTCTGGATGTTGATCGGACGATCCATATCTTTTCCCTTGAGCTTACGCTTTCTTCTAACTTAGAAGATTTTTCGAAATATTTAAAGGCTTCGACCTTTATCCTTCCCGTGAGTCCGCTTCTTGGATCTTTTTCGCACTTATTGGAAAGTGATACTCCTCCTAAGCTTGATCTCCTCTAAGATTTCAATCTCCGAAGAACTTCTTTCTTTTTCGGGAAATTCGTCAAACTCATATCCACAGATTCTTGAAAATAATTATTTCTCACCCTCCTGGCATTCCTCTACTCTAGTCCTTCAACTTCTTTATGTAGTCACTTCGAATCTTCATCGAATTCCATACCTGTGCACTCTTTGCAACAGATCTTTACACATATTTGAGTTCTAGCAACGACTGTGCACTTCTTGCAGCAGTCACTTTGCACTCCTTGTAAAGGAAATCTTACACTATTTCTCCTAAGCTTTACGATTCAAAACAAACCCTGTCAATGCACTCCTTGCGGAATTTGTGCACACCTTGCACCGGCTCACGAAGAAAAATGATTTTAAAATTTATACAAGCATTTCAAAGCTACATGCACTCATAGCAAGATTCATTCATTCTTGAAAAGATTAACAACAACAACAAGGAAATTGTAAACAATATTCACACCATACATTGGATCGATTTTCCTCTGTTATCTTCATTCAAAATCAAGAAAAATGGTTACAAGTAAAACCAAAGAAGCAACTACTGTTCACAAATTCCTACTTGCTCATAATTCTCATAACCCTTCTTTTAGGCGTACAAAATCTCTCTTTATACAAAAGAAACAAACTAATTGTTATCCAATTGTGGTTACATTGAGACTAGGGTTAAGCTCCCAAGTCACGCGTGCTCATTTTGTCTCCACTCGTGTGATATTTCCTCTTTTGTTTTCTATCGCTTCAAAAGATGTAGTACTGGCTAGTGTTCGAGACTCTGGATTGGCTCTTAGGCACTAAGTTCTCCTGCCACATGTACTTGTTGACGATGCTCCTGCATCACTCAACCACAGTCCCTCCTCACTTAAATCTACTTATCACAACCCCATACCTGCAGGCTGTTATTATCCCAATCCGCGTTCAACGTGTTTCTCAAATCCATGTAACCGATACACATGCATAGATAAATTGGTTATGGCCCACGTTCAAGTCAACTTTATCGTGATATCATGGATGTAGAGTTTTGTTCGAAACTACCTCGCAACACTTCATACACCTAAAATATCCAAGTCATATCAAACATTAACCTTCAGGTTAAGAGTCACAAGGCAACAAGCATCACAACAATGCCAGAACATAACTTTATAGAGAGTTTTTAGGCAATTTCAATTCAACCTTTCTGGTTGTTGCTTGATGCAACAAAGATACTCTGAGATAGCATTCCTTTCATGTAATGGCACATATGCTCACACAAATTATTATAAATGGATTTAGATTGACTTAAAGGAGTTATTATAAATAGATTTAGATTTAGATTTAATATATATATAATTATCTTTGATTTAAAAGAATTATTATAAATAGATTTAATTTATTTTTTTATTATTTATTGGAAAATGGGTCTTATTCTATATATATAATATTATAAAGGGTCTTGTCTCACTCAAAGAAACATAATATCATAAAAATGAATTTTATATATATATATATATATATATATATATATATATATATATATATATATATATATATATATATATATATATATATATATAT
>ML785138.1:1194030-1205327 GCA_009831015.1 Picea engelmannii
TGGCCCGGATGTGTAATTGAGAATCCATATAGTTTGATCCAGTTTGATCTGGTCCGGGCAGGGATAGTAGTCCTGATGGGATAGGAAAGAACGAAAGAAACTTTCATATCTGTTTGTTTGATTGCTGTTTCAAAAAATGGAAAGGTGTTTGTTTGATTGTTGTTTTAAAAAATGGAAAGCTTCTTTGAACCCTATTTGTTTGTTTGATTCATCCATGTTTTCGATCTGTGTGTAGATACGAAGCGGCGTTGGTTAAGCGCGTGGTTGCGGATGTGGCTGGACAATGCAAAAGAAGATGGCGTCAGGATTAAAATTAGCTTAAAATTACGTGGCTTATCATTTTCAGAGATAGTCAACCAAGGCTTATCATTTTCAGAGACAGAGAAGTAAATAGATGTTGAAGTTGATAAATATTTAATTTCAAAGAGAATATGTATGCCCAGTGCAATAAGATATATGTAAAGCTATGCAAACAAAAATATATTCAGTCGTTTATAATGTTTTCATTCATAGTTCGTATCGTATCGTATCCTATCGGTGACTGCGTTCCTTTTTATTATACTTGCCGCGCCGGCATGCTATATAGCAATCGATCGGTCGGTTGACTGACTGTATATGTTTGAACAAAAATTTGTGAAGTTTTACAAAGGTTAAACATTACAAACATAAACATATTGGTTTTAATTTTTTTAATTATTCAAAAACATTTTGAGGAGATTTGATTGGCTATTAAATTGAAAATGTTATTGCTGGATATGGCTGATCATCAATGTAAGTTGAATAAATAACATATGGTATCCGTTATTAATTTGCAAATCATTTTAAGTCAAATAACCATTAACAGCCCAGCCTGCCTATCTCTTTCAGCCGTTGCAGCGGTCCTATGGATGATAGCATTGAGTGCAAATGCCATTTAAACTCTCAAGTAACAGACTGCCATCCTTCAATGCTGATGGCATAATCTTGTTAGTATCTAAAGAAAAAGTTTCTGGAATCATTACATCTTTTTGATTAAGTATAATCATTTTAACCAACATGAACGAAAAGTTTCTTAAGTTTCTTATCATAACTAAGAATTTTTTTAATATTTTCATTTAAAAAATGTTATTTATAAATTATAACTATAAAATAAGAAAGAGATTTTATAAGAATTTTTATTTAAAAAATATTATTTATAAATTAAAAATTAATGTTAAAATTTGATATTTATTTTTATTTGTTAAATAATTTTTTTATGATAATTAGAAATTTTTATTTTATAATTTTAAAATGTGAATTTTATGTTTAGATAAATTTATATAAGATTAATTATAAGTTTATAAAGAATTTTAATTATCAATTTATAAATGAAAAATTAATATTATTTTTACTTATTATTTATTTTAAAATTAGAATTAATTTCTTTTATAATATCATCTTTGTAAATAAAGAATTACTGGATTTAAAAACTTCAATTGTAATTATTAATATTCATGATATTTTAAATACATAAATTAATACCCTACCAATTTTAATGTTGATATAAATTGATGAAATATATATTATAAATTGTAAGTCATCAAATTTTTAAATAAAATATTAATTATTATTTTATAAAGCTTAAAATAATAAAATTAAGTAATAAAAGCTTATTTTTAATATAAACATATTAATGTGAATTTTAAGTTTATAAATTTTGTATGGTGAATTAATTTAGATTAAGATTCATTTGTGCATGCTTAAATCAAGTTTTATTTATATAAAAATAGATATTTATGGTATAGGAAAGAACATGAATAATGTATTTGAATCACAATTTAGTAACCATATATCCTTGTAATTGTAAAGGTATTGTACTTGTAATGATAATAGACTAAGTTCTCCCGGATGGGGTGCCACCTAGTCAACGTCAGCAGACACTTGGAGTGGAGCAGTGACGGGAGTTATTAACGCCAGCTGCCAGTCAACCCACAGCCCATAACCACCGCATGGCTCACACCCCGCGGATAGTAATGGTAGTGCGCCTAGACAGCCTGGGAGGGTTAATGGTCGCTCACGCAAGCCAGACCAGGCGTACCAAGCCTAGGGGGGATGCCAATTCAAATCTAATGGCTAAGGTGGTTGTCAATTTGTGAATCAATAAACGAGCAATTGCCCTAGTGCATTTATCCCATCTCCCTCTGCTCTTGCTCATGCTCGACTCCTTTGAGTTTTTTCTCATTGTCATCCTCTATGTTTCTTTCATCGTCTTGGAAGCTCTCTCACCTTACCAACTCCTTCGCTCCATTTCCCTCCGCAATTGTGTTTGCCTCAATGCCTCTTTTCTCTCTCTAGTGCACTCACACTATCCCCTCGACCCTCACAAGACACTTCTCTACAACTTCACTGGCGCTTCTCTGCTTTTGGCCCCTTCGAGCTTTCCTAAGAATCTTCTAACTGCCTCTTTGCCCTCAACCCCAGGCCTCCACTTTTCTCCCAGCATGCCCAGAGAAAGGCGAAAGCCTAAGATAGATGCGCGGTAGTATAGCGCCCTCTCCAGGCATAACAAACTCTCCCCCTCCCAATTGTCTCTCATAGCCCACTTTTCCAGCCCAAGGCACGATAACTAGGATTCATCAGAGGTGCCTCCGTCCTCCCCTCACTCGCTCCATGGAATTATCCTGGCTAAGGAGGAATCACCACTTTCGTGCGCGCAATTCCTCTGGCCACCGGTCTTCTAGCCCCCCCAAAAGAATCATATTATGGCGAAGGCAGCTGCATAGTGGAGGAAGAGATTCCCCCGTATTGGCAAGAGACCCCCTTGAATGTTATGGCCGCGGTGGATGAAGATAATACGACGACTACAGTGGAGACAATTGAAGTAGCGAAAGAAACGAGATGATGGAGGATTTGTCTCCATCAACCCCACTCTGATTCGTAGAGGAGCACATTCAGCTCATCTTTGAGCTGCGACGAAAATTGGATGATCAGGCCCATATCCAGACTTACTTGGGACAACGCTTGGACCTCATGATGGACGCGATGACAACTGCTCCAGCAAGCAAAATATGTCCAACCCGTGAACAAATCTTTGTCCTATCCTACAACGCTTAATGACAACCGAGCCCAAGCTAGCTCCTAGGTTTCATGGTTTCTTTTTTATTTTTGTCATTACCGTAGAGAATTACCATTCTCTTACATGCTTTGTAAGACAGTCGGCCATAGCCACTGTACAATAGATACTCTGCTCTCTTTTTTGTTTCAGTTTCAGTTATAGTTTCAGACATGTGTTCAGTTACAGTTTCAAACATGTTTATTGGCCACCTGTCCTGGTTTCCCTGTTGTGGCAGGACAGGTAGTAGAATCATGTTTTTTGTATAGACACACAATGATATAAATATATTTTTGGACTCTTTTATTTACCCCAAAAAAATGATAATAGACTAAGTTATTTTAGGATTATAATGTTTAATATTGTTGTGATATTTTCACTTTTTTATTAAAATGAGTTTCTCGTTATTTTTTGGTGGATTCCATGCCAAATGCTAAACATTATGGAAAAAAAAAACATGGTGTTTATAAAAATATGGGATTATAAATTATTATATTTATTTAGAAACAAAGTTTAAAAACATCAATTATGCATTAATATGTAGATCAATACTTAATATCTGTTGGCCCTTGACCAAGTTTTGAAGAGTACTTGGTCATACTTGACCACTTTTGAGGACTGCGACAGCTTGTCAAAGATGGAGCACAACGCGAAGCGGAAATTAAGGAAGCAAGACCTATTTTTGGGTCCATTTTAGCGTTTTGGGTTGATGTAACGGGAAAGGGATGTCGGCATGTGGGTTTACCACGTTTAGGCCCATTTTGTAATCTATAAATAGATAGGCAATGTAAGAAATAAAGGAGGTTGTTTCTTAGTGCACTTGGTGATTGCTTAGTGCAAGCTGGCTACAGTGCTAAGAGTTGGATCTGTGTGATCAAGTATTGTAAGGCTCTGTGCATTTTGTGTAAGACTTGTGGAGCTAAGTGAAAGTCCCTGTGAGAGACTGTAGAAGGTTTTGTGCTAAGTGCAAGGAAGAAGGATCTAGCGAGCTGCATAGATCTTTTGTCATGTCCGAAGAAAGGGTCATTAAAGCTCTATGCTGTAATTGCTTGACCAAGATAATATAAAGAAGAATTTGTGGGCGTAGCCTCAGGGCGGGGGTGAACAACAATAACTGTGTGTATGGTGTTTTATGTTTCACTCTTATGTATTTATCTCTTTCTTGGCTAAGTTCTTGATGTGGTTAAGTAGATCTAATATGCTTTGTGCTGTTGAAGAATGGATGAACATTAGATCTGATATATGAGATGCTCAGTGCTTGATCTGTTGAATCTAACCTATCTTTCTGTGGATAAGTACTTGGTATAAGTATTCACTACGATTCTTTGTGCCTTTTGCGAAGTTGATTAATGAACGTATGTTAAGCAATAATTGATGCTAAGTGCATTGTAAGAAAGATAATCACAGATCTGTGTCCCAACTAAGGTTGTAAACACCTGAGTCTTGCAACCACCCCTGCCTCTACCTCGGGTGAGACTTCATCTGCTTCGCAGGTGTTGCCGAAAGGGCCAGTAGTTAGGGATTTGTTGGTGCATTCTTGAGCGTTGAACCCTGGGTTTTCCCCTATGCCAACAAATGGTTATGTTGCTAGGACCTGGAACTGTGATTGTTGGGAGCTGAAGAAGAAGAAGCTTTGTGAAAAATAATCTCTGTGCGTAGATCTGTTCCCCTAGTGCACAGTGTTCTATTTGACCTGTGAAGCTTTGTGCGAAGAAAAGAGGCCAGATCTGAAGAAAGAGAGGTCAGATATGAAGAAAAGAGGTCAGATCTGCGAAGAAAAAGGTAAGATCTGTAATATTTGTGCTCTGATAAAGGTAAGAATAGTTAAAAGTCTTAGATATGGAAGCTTTGTGCTCTGCAAAAGTAAGATGAGTAAATTTTTTTGTTTCTAAAGCATGGATCTAGGTATGTTTGATAGATTCTGTCCTAGCTTCAAAACTAGGGAATTAATAGATGAAAGAAAGTTTGATATGAATATATCTGATAAGTATAGTGATAGATATGTTATACCTATGCATCAAAAGACTGTCTGGACTAACAAGTGGATGCAGGTTCCTAGAAAAAAAAATTTGCAGGTTAGCCACCATGATACTGGTGCACAATATAGAAGGAGTTGGGGAACATCTAAACGGACGAGAGGAATAACCCTCTGTTATAGTTGTAGACGACTGAGACTTCTTGCTAAAGAATGCCTTGGGAGAAGACCTAGTTGCCTTTGCTGTAAGGCTATGGACCATGAAGTATCGAATTGCCCTAGAATGATTGCCAGGCTTGAGAAGCTGAATATGGAGCAAGAAAACCTTGAAGGAGATCAAGAGACCAAGATTATAACAGAAACCCAGAAAGAATCAGAAAATATATTGCTACAGATGAAAGATACCTTGAATGACCACCAACATGTTAGGCTATTAGAGATCTTCAAAGAAAAGGAGCAAATCGAAGCAAGAATAGGGGACTTTGACATTGACTGTACTCTTGATGGAGAAGCGCAAGTGAACATTATGCCAGAAAGAACTTGGGAGGCTATAGGAAAGCCTACCGTGATTCCTTCCTTAGGAGAAACAAGTTTCTTTAGAGGAAAGCTAGTAACCCTATGTGGAAGGCTCGCTCAGATACCTATGACTGTCAATGGAACTTCGACAGAGGAAGACTTTGAGATCATTAAATTTGTTGAAGACACCACCCTGTTTACCATGCTCATAGGAAAACCCTGAATTGATAGAGAACAGGCTAGAAAAAGAGAAGAAGAGAAAGTTTTGGAATAGAACAAGCAAGAGTTAAAAGACTTTATGACCAGAAGGATCCTGCACTTGATCGAAGAACATAAGAGAAGATCACAGATATTTAATATTAGTACCTCCGATGTCGAAGCTAAGAGAACACTTGAGGATCTACAGAAGATTGAGTTACCTATTTTTGATACAGAAGAAGTATTATCAAGGAACCCTAAGAAAGATTTTCTACAACGCGAAGTAACTAAGACCACAAAAGATAAACATCAGAATGGTAAAATAATTACTGAGACGAAACTCACTAGGAAGAAGGCTAGGAAGTTAAGAAAGTAAAGGGCTCATACTGTAAGATTGCAAGAAGTTCTAGAGGAAACTTCGCAGCAAGAAGAATTGTAGAATTGGAGCTTCACCGAGATATCAGAACAACGGCATAGAGTACTTCACCATGACGAAGCAATATAGCCATTGGAATCGATATACCCATTCGAGCATCGCTTTGAACGAATCAAAAAACAGTTATGGGTTACCACTAGACCGTTGGATAGAACCAAAACGGATAAGAATGGAGTTAATGAAGGCCACAGGTCCATTGCAAGCAGACCGTTGCTGAGATTGCCTACTTAACCTATCACGCCACGCACCGAGAATAATTTTTACCAACTGAGTATCTGAAGCGCGAACCCTAATATTTACTTACCCTGAGATCATTTCCTTACTATTCACTGTCGTCTCTAAATTCCTTTTGCACCCAAGCCAATTGACCCAAGTTTGTATGTTGAACGAGCTCAGCGCTGCTGAGAAAATTGTTGAAGAAGTTCTAATTGATTTAATGGCCGAGAGAGTCATGTTAGAATGCGGAATGTCTACAGGTGTACAAGCATCATCCTCGGGCATACTGCTAGCTTCCCCCTCTATTGCTCGAGCAGGACCATCCCGAACACCTTCAGAAAGACGATCTAAGCTAGGAAATGACTTCGCCACTGTGAAGATGATCCCAAGCATCTTACCGAAATATATCCCACCACTAAGCAGACTAGTGAATCGAGACTTTGTACCCAGAGACTTCAACTATGTTGTAGTCACTGCGTACCTCCCGAAAGGGGTGCGTGCAGTTCATGCTGACCAGGAGAAGCTCACCTCGCTGAAATTCAGTGATTTTAACCTTAGAGATCGCAAAGTATATAGTATGCTAGCCCCGCACAATTATTTGACTATTACAAAAGGAAAGAACCCCAAGATTGTACCGCAACAATGGACCCATAACCTTGCGCAGTCAACCCTCCTCAATGTAATGAAGATTCCACATTTCAGGAGGCATCATGAAGTAAATACATGTGTTTGACTCTTGTTGTCCTGCTACCATAGAGGATACCTATGGTTGGACCGACGCATCACTGTGGATCCAATTCTGATCAATTGGATCACTGGGCTAAGCATTCAGGTCCCTAACCCGTAGGACTTTTACCCTCGAAAGACCACAAATCGTGCTCTTGCTCAATGAATAAAAGAAACATATGGCAATCTAGAGAAAGGCACGCGAGGTTACAAGGTATCCTCCATTGAGAATGAAGCAGTACGCTTTGGTTGCCAGCTGATCATAGGCAAGTTAGTCCGAAAAAATAGGCCTACATAGGTGACCGGATTTGTAGTTGACCTCGCAGGGAAGTGCGCGAAGGGACTACAAATGAACTGGGTGAAATACCTTATAAATCAGCTAGAGCTTGACTGTAGACAAGCGCATGACCAAGGGTATGAGTTCCACTTTAGCTGGTTTCTCATATTCATCGCTTTCATCGCGTGGGAACTGCTCGAGGGAGCCACATTTTCGGAGATCGAACCCTTGGCCATGAAGCTCTGTATGCTGTGGTACTCTAGTGACATGAACAAACAGTGGCAGTCCAATGCCGTCTTCCATGCATACTACATTCAGTTGAGGAATTCCATTCAGTATACACCACACATTACACCCAACACTCTTCATAGGTTTCGACCTTTGATGAAACTCAGTGCAGATCATCACTTCACCTACATCACGACATGCACAGATGAGCACAAACAACAACTCCAGTCATATTACAAGCCGACAGAAGATGACCTAGAGGAGATTACCAAGGAATGGTCAGCAGACCTCCTTGTTGCAGCAAATCTCGCAGAGATGTCTGACGTAGATAGCCATGAAGCTATGTCGGATACACCAGGACAATGCAAGCCTAAGAAGGATGTGGAAGTTCAAGATATCCACAACACATCCACGAAGATTGCTTTGCTATCACCTGCGAAGGGAGGTGATGAGGAAGAACTAGGGGGCACATAAGTTGAACAGAGTAAAGGTGAGGTTACCCTGCCTAGGGACGCGCCAGATCCATCCAAGAAAAGGAAAACTACCCCACCAAGGCCCTCATCCAGAAAGAAAACTAAGGCCACCTGGACCACGCTTAAGACTACGCTTACCCTGGATGATTTTGACTTCCTAATTGTCGCACTAAATGATGTTTCATTAGAGCTCGTGGAAAAGCAAGAAGCAAAGTAGGAGGAGCTATTCCACTGGATCACGGGAGAATTTAAAGAAGTGAAACAAGCACTTCAGTCTAGCCAAGCAGTTCCTACGACACCGATAACAATGGAAATACCAAGAACAGGTGATGAGCCCACACAGTTACGCTAGATCACCGAGAAAGTCGAAGCTCGCCTTCGACAAGCTCAAGAAGACATAGTGAAAGCCACCCAAGCTTTGGCACAAGCACAAAGCGCACATGAAGAGCAATGGAGAAAGGCCGCACAGGAGCAAGTTGACTTACAAGCGAAATGGGAGGAGGAAAAAGCCCAGCTACAACAGAGCAAGGACCAGTTGATAGCAGAGCAACTTGAAACACAAGAAAGAGTTCACAAGGCACTGCGCTCTATGACAATCATAGAAGCGAATATGGAAGATCGTCTTCCACAACAGGTGACCCAACTGGAAGCAGTAATCCAACAACTTCAACAGTGCATCACGAACCTAGAACTCCACACTATGCCTGAGACACCCCAAGAGATATGAGATCTAAGAGAGGCCACTGCTCGAAGCGCAGTCGATCAATTAAAAAATTTGGCTTCAGAATGTAGACAACTAAGCACCAGAAGTGCCCAGACCTATGAAACCCTTGCAGAGAATCTATAATTGCAGACATTGGGGGTACAACTCCAAGAAGCAAAGTAACATGCAGATGTGCTACAAGCACAATTGAAGTCTATGACCCCAGTCAAAATAATTAAGAGGTTCGTAGAGCAACGCATAGCCCAACAACAAGTACACACGCTGCAAAGTAAAGTAATGGATGTTTCTCAGCGACTGCAACCACTCCAAGAGAAGGCATGTCAACTGTTCGTCGAACTTGAAAGCCAGGGAGTTGAACTCAAACAGGGTTCCATCACCACATAACAACGCCTGGAAGGACCGCTCAATGACACAGTAATCCAGAAATTTACTGAACAAGAAGTTGTCGCACTGCAATAGGTCGAAGCCGCTCGAGCCAAGATCGAGGCGTTTGAAGTAGAATTGGTCAGACTTGAGTGACTCGGGACAAGTCACAGGTGAGTGTTGGAGGCCTATTGGCCCTTGACTAATTTTTGAACATTACTTGGTCATACTTGACCACTTTTGGGGACTGCGACAGCTTGCCAAAGATGGAGCACAACGTGAAGCAGAAATTAAGGAAGCAAGACCTATTTTTGGGTCCATTTTAGGGTTTTGGGTTGATGTAACGGGAAAGGGATGTCGACCTGTGGGTTTACCCACGTTTAGGCCCATTTTGTAATCTATAAATAGATAGGAAATGTAAGAAATAAAGGAGGTTGTTGCTTAGTGCACTTGGTGATTGCTTAGTGCAAGTTGGCTACAGTGCTAAGAGTTGGATCTATGTGATCAAGTATTGTAAGGCTCTGTGCATTTTGTGTAAGACTTGAGGAGCTAAGTGCAAGTCCCTGTGAGATACTGTAGAAGGCTTTGTGCTGCGTGCAAGGAAGAAGGATCTAGAGAGCTGTGCAGATCTTCTGTCTTGTGTGAAGTAAGGGTCATTAAAGCTCTGTGTTGTAACTACTTGACCAAGATAATATAAATAATACTTTGTGGACGTAGCCCCAGGGTGGGGGTGAACCACGGTAACTGTGTGTATGGTGTTTTGTGCTTCGCTCTTATGTATTTATCTCTTTCTTGGCTAAGTGCTTGATGTGGTTAAGTAGATCTAGTATGATTTGTGCTGTTGAAGAATGAATGAACATTAGATCTGATATATGAGATGCTTAGTGCTTGATTTGTTGAATCTAACCTATCTTTCTGTGGATAAGTACTTAGTATAAGTATTCACTACGAGTCTCCATGCCTTCTGCGAAGTTGATTAATGAACGTATATTAAGGAATAATTGATGCTAAGTGCGTTGTAGGAAAGATAATCACATATCTGTGTCCCAACTAAGGTTGCAAACACCTGAGTCTTGCAACCACCCCTGCCTCTACCTCGGGTGAGACTTCATCTGCTTCACAGGTTTTGTCGAAAGGACCGATAGTTAGGGCTTTGTTGGTGTGCTCTTAAGCATTAAACCTTGGGTTTGCCCCCTTGCCAACAATATCTATTATATCCATAGCAACCAATCATAAAATCCATTAAGTAGAGTTATTTCAAAACTTATTATATGAAAAAACACCACATAAAAAAGTATGCCAATTTAAACATACACAAACAATATACAATTAATCACAATAAGAACAACCAATATATACAATACAATTTTACAATTTTATGTCAAAATACAAACATAAATAAACAATTTTTTTTTAAAACATTAATATATTAATTTGCAGTGCACATTATATAATTTTAAATAAGAAAATGCACATACACATATACAAAATATAAATTACATGTATATACAGAAAATGTAATATCAATTTTTTTTAGAAATGAATAATTTTTTTTTAATTAGAAATGAATATAGCAAATTAAATGTAAAACTTGTATTTTGGTATAAGTGAAATGTTTGAAATGGGTTTAATCCCACTTCTTAAAAAAAAATCTTAATAGTTATAACATACCAACTCTCTTATAAAAAGAGATTAAAAATAAATAAATAAATAAGTTTATATCTAATTCAATACCTATTTTAATAATATTTTTAAATTCAATATCTATTTGAAATGATATAAGATTGAATACAATTAATATAAAAGAAATCTTACAATATTACAAGCATTAAAAACAATATATATTAAAAATATATTATCTTGATATTATGAAATAAGAAAAAACACAATTACACTAAATAGAATTTACTTAGCCTTAATTCAAGTAGGTTAGTATAATCAAAACTATAATTTAACCCATTTTACCATCTACTAAGTAAGATTCTTCTCTTAGAAAAAAAAATAATAAAATCTACTTTCACATACTATACTTATCACTATAATATAAATGTTCATATAATCATTATGAAATAAGTTTTTTTATATAAACAATATG
>ML785138.1:1205468-1233850 GCA_009831015.1 Picea engelmannii
TGACCAACTCCCAGTTTCACTATGGAGCTCGTGAGAATTTGTTCTTATCTTAACAATGTTTATTTTTTTCTTTACACTTGGAAAAACAAATTTCTTTTTTCCTCTAACTCTTTATCACACCAATGGTGTCTTCCATGATTCCCTAATAGTTTAGCCAAGACCAGACATCTTTATGCCATCTAGTGGTTATGACTAGATTTGGAAGCAATTTTAGGAAGCCTCTTGTCTTCCATGTTGTTTAACTTGTTCTTATACATTAGGTATCTAGTCATATCCATGCTCTCATTGGGGAAGAAGCTTGTTTCTAAGAGGAGGATGGGATATGGCGTATTTCCTTTAATTTTGATATTATAGGTTATAAAATTCTTTTGTATTTGCTATATCTTTCTCCCGAGAGATACTACAACCCCACACTTTACATCCATAAAGAATAACAGGTGTAACAAGAGTCTCAAAGAGGAGTTTATTCTTATCACTTATATATATATAAATATTCTTATCACTTATTATAGGTTATAAAATTCTTTTGTATTTGCTATATCTTTCTCCCGAAAAATACTACAACCCCACACTTCACATCCATAAAGAATAACAGGTGTAACAAGAGTTTCAAAGAGGAGTTTATTCTTATCACTTATATATATATATATATATATATATATATATATATATATATATATATATATATATTTGATCATCCTTAATAATTTGTAATAGTTTTTATTTAAAAAAAAATAGTATTAACAAATTCTAAACTTATATAACAAATTTTATAAAATCAATCTCTTCCATCTCTGTTAAAAGAAAAAAATAATTGTAAATAATTATTCACAAAGTTTATGTCACAATTTTTAAACATAATGATAATACATATAAAAAAATTGTAAAATACTAATATAAATATAATGGACATATTCATAATATAATAATCAATTAATAACTAAAAAAATTGATAAAAAAATACTTTAATGTTATAAATATATGCAATACAAAGAGAAAATCCAAATAATTGTGAAACACTTGAAACTTGTAATAATGTATTATTAGTCCCTGCCATAGGCATAGAGGGACTATAGCGATCGATAAATCGTTGATCTGGCATTAGCTTGTGCATTAACCAAAAATATTTGCCTATTGTCTATTGTTGGAACAAGAGAAGTGAAAACATCGATTTTTATATAATAAAAAGTATCATGTTTGTCAAGATCTGATTGGACAAAGGTTGGAGGTCTTATTGCTGCCTTCGCTATTCCCAATGTAAAATATGTTTGCATTTCCAAAGTATTTGGTAGTATATGGTCATTTTTGAATCATAAATTTTGTTATGAATTCGTCGAACATGGATTAATGCTACCATTAATTCAAATGTTTGTTTTAGCATTTTATGCTAGGTAAATTTATGGCAATGTTTGATATGGTGGCATATCCAAAGTATGGATTTGCAATACATTCTCTAGTGTTCGAACTATTGTTACGAAAAATATATGAATTTATTTGCGATACGTCAGAGACCTGCCACATTGAATTTTTTTCTTAAATGTTTACAATGCATTTCTGACAGACTTAAATGTTTACCTAACATGATTGGTAGTGATGAATGGTTACTTAATAGGCATGTTACAAGACATTTTCTTCCGTTTTTAAAATTTATATGCTCCAAGGGCATTGTTGGTTCACTAGTCCATGCTTGATTTTTTCATGGCACTGATTTCTTATTTGCATGTTCTCGTTGTTCTTGCTTGCCTGTTCATGTTGTTGCAGTTTGCACGTTTGGGTTTCTGCAGTCGCGATTGGAAGAGCCTCGTTCCTAGGGGGGGGGTGGTTGCTGCTTGTTCCTTTCTTCATTGTATGTTGTTTATTGTTGCTTGATTAGACTTTGCAGGGTTCTGGTCCTGCGCCTGCACTTGGGTCTTTTGGTGCTTTTTGAATGGGTTCTTATGTGGTGTTTTTTCTTGTTTTCCCAGGGTTAGCAATGTTGGGATGCTGCATCTATGGTTGGATCTCTGGTTACATTTTTTTGCACTTTGGTTTGCATAGAATACTGTTAAGATAAAATATCAGACTAAAGAATTGAAAGCGATGTAAATTGCATCTGTTACATGTTGAAATAGAGTTTGTCAGACCGGAAATATATTTCATAGCTTCCGATGCGTTTTCCATGGATTCTATCTTACTATGGTTTCATAGTTATGAGAGTGCCTTTTTCTATGTGGGAGATATAGTTGTTATCTGCCTTTTACTTTCCTGTTGTAAACTGCATTTGACTCTAGTTTTTCATGTTTTTGTGGTCATTCCGAGCGACCGCCATTCGGTTGCGTACTTAGCCAGTTTTATGGACACGACTTCGCGAATAGGTTCTATCAAACTATGAAAAGTCATGTTCGGTGTATACATTAGCTTTTTCGAATTAGTTTTCTTTAAAAGAAGGCCTCTTGGATAGAAGAGAATGCAATTTATGAAATTATAGGTTTCCTGGACAACATGGGTTAATGATCGCGGCTTCTGGGGATGGCAGGCCGAAAATCTAGCTTATTGAGATAAAATAACAGAGTAAAGAATTGCAGACGATGTCAATTGCATCTGTTATTCTTTGAAGCAGAGTTTGTTGAGCTCAAAATATATTTCATAGCTGTCGATGCTTTTTCCATGGATTTTGTGTTACTACGGTTTCATAGTTATGAAATTGCCTTTTGTTGTGTGGGAGATATAACTCTTCTCTCCCTTTTACTTTCATGTTGTAAATTGCATTTGACTCTACTTTCTCGTGCTTCTGTGGTCATTCCAAGCGACTGCAGTTCAGTTGCATCCTATGACAGGTCGTGTTTTGTCTATACATTAACTTTCCCGAATAAGTTTTCTTTAAAAAAAAACCTCCCAGACAAAAGAGAATGCAATTTATGAAGTTATAGGTTTCCTGAACAACATAGGTTAATGATCGTGGGTTCTCGGGGTGGCGGGCTGAAAATTGGGATTCTATTCTTTCGTGCCTTGCAAATAGCATGGAGAGTTCCATGATCATTCTGACCATCCATCGTTTGGTTGCATAGTTAGCCAGTTTTATGGATGTGGCTTGGAGGATAGGTGGTATTGAACTATGGTGTATACATTAGCATTTCTGAATTAATTTTCTTTAAAGGAAGGGCTCCTGAAAAGAAGAAATTGAAATTTATCAAATTACAGGTTTCTTGGACAACATAAATTAAACATAAGAAATATGTAATTTTGTAAAGTAGATATATAAAGCATGCACGGAGCCCTCGTCCCATACTTAGCCAGTTTTTGCATCGCGGGTTCTTGGGGTGGGAGGCTGAAAATTGAGAATCGGAGAGTTCCCCGATATACAAATTGACCATCGGACTATTTGAATTTAAAGGACATCATGTCTAAGAAAAATAGCATTGTCGAAATAGTTTACTTTACATACGTCGTTTTACATACCCTGGTGGACAAAAAAACACACAAAAAAAAATAGTAAGCATTTTTTGGATCACGGGTTCTCGGGCTTGCGGGCTCTAACTTCGGCCACTGTTGTTCCATGTCCTACAAATAGCACAGACAGTTCCGCGATATACAAATAGACAATCGAACTTGCGGACTATTTGAATTTCAAGGGCTCATGTGCAAAAAAAATAGCATTCTTGAATTACTTTTCTTTACGTGCGTTCTACATACATTCATCAACAAAAACTGAAAAATAGTTGTAATGTTTGTTACATAGGGCTCCATCCCCGCTACATTCATCGCTTCCCAATACACATTAAATATGCTTTCAAAAGTCAGAATCGACCAGACAGGTTCGAAAAGATGGGCTTTAATAACTGGAAAGCTCGAGGACATTTCCCATTAAAATAAATAGACAGGCTAATATTCAACCCTTCCTTGTTTTTGATGTTGAACAGGCAGGGAATGCTAAAGACTCAAACGCAACGTATTTCCACGATTATTAGACACTCAATTCACATTCTCGCTATGGCTTATACCAATGAGTTGTCCATCATATATGGCCTTCCTTCTAGGTTGTCAGATGTTTTTTTCCCTTTACTCAAATAATAAAAATGTCATTGAATTTGAAGAACATTGAGTACTAAAGTGCCTTACCTATGAAAGCGCATTTGTTCTAGCATTTTGAATTTGTGATTTTTTTTTTTTTTTTGCTTCTGCAGTTTTAGTTTTCTTAAAAGCTTCAACATAGTTCATGAAGATGTCACCCACAGAGGGCTTGACATCATGTCCCTCTTTAATATTGTGCATTTTGAAATGATGGGCTTTAATAATTGAAAATCTCGAGGACATTTCCCATTAAAATGAATAGACATGCGAATATTATGGGATCTGGCAATTTCTTTTTGCCTGCATTTTGAAGTTGCGAAAATAGTGTTTTTTTTTTTGTTTCTGCAGTTCTAGTTTTCTTAAAATCTTCAGCATAGTTCACGAACGTGTCTCCCACAGAGGCCTTCATGTCATGTCCCTCTTTAATATTGTGCATTTCAAAATGATGGGCTTTAATAACTGGAAATCTCGAGGACATTTTCCATTAAAATGAATAGACAACCAAATATTATGGGATCTGGTAATTTCTTTTTGCCTGCATTTTGAATTGGCGAAAATACTGTTTTTTTTTTTTTTTTTTGCTTGTGCAATTTTAGTTTTCTTAAAAGATTCAACATAGTTCATGAATGTGTGACCTACGGAGGCCTTCACGTCATGTCCCTCTTTAATATTGTGCATATCTTAGATGCCAGATTTGAGAATTTGCATGGATATGGGAATTTTAATACGTGATGCTAGTCACTATTCAATGTACATATTAAAAAAGATTGGCATTAATAACTGAAAATATCGAGAACATCTGTCATTAAAAGGAATCAACACAAAATGTATGGAGGACCATCCAACCTCGCTTTTAAATACTTATTGCCATTTCTCTCTATCATCAAAGAGTTGCGCTTTAGGGTGCCTTCGTTCTAATGTTCCTGGTCATGGACATGTAAGACAACTTAGAGATGTGATCGAGGGGAAGATGAAAGAAGAGAGACTGGTTTTATGTGACATGAGATTTGAGTAAAAAAAATGTCTGTTATACAAGAGAAACTCAGAGAGGACGAAAAAAAAGAACAAGTATGTTTAGTGTTCTCCCTGTGTTCAATGCTTTGGTTGGTTGAAAAGGCTGCCTGGAAATTTGTTTGTTGAACTTCTTTGTCTTATTATTGGGAATTGTAATGGATTTTTAGGTCACTTGCAAGATAGTTCTTCGTTTAAGTATATAGCTTCTTCCAACAACATAGATTTGGTTACTGTATCGAATTGTAGAGATCGCACAAGTATTTGTCTTCCTCGAAGGCTGGTAATAGAATCTGTATGGGTGGATAAAACAACATATTATCACTACACGAGTTTCTATTTCATACTTTGATGAATTGCATGTGGCTTTGGTAGCCGACTTGACAGAAAGCCATGTTCTTTGTCAAAGTTTGTTCGGTTTCCTCTGGATGTATTTGCAGAGTCCACATATTAGGCGCCACCTCTGAACATTCCAAAACTTTCTGTGGGCTGCCATACCTCACCTGCTATGAGGAAATATATATTCTGATGCATTCTGGTGCATTCTGTAGCATTTGATGCACTTGCCACACCTCAGCTACCTGAAGAATTTATGTACCTCAACAGATTTTCATTTTGCATCTGGGCTGGACGTTTCTTCCAATTTACTGTAATAAAGCAAAGAAGTTCCACATACAAATCCTCAAGTAGGCTTCTCAACCAAACAAACGATTGAATACAGGGAGAATATCAGTCACTATATACTTGAATTTTTTTTCCCCTGCCTTAACTGTTGTGACATAAAATGACTCCGTTCACTTTGAAATCAACCTGAATCACATTTCTAAGTTGTCTCGGATGTGAATGCTCAGGAACATTGCAAAGAAAACACCTTAAACCCCAACTTTTCGACAGCAGAAGGAAATTAATACTTGACAAAGAATGGAATGTTGAATAAGTAGCCATTACAAGTGGGCCATATCTAGAAAAAACAATGTATTCAAAAAAACTGGGATAGATGTACTTCGCAACATCGATTAAGTACAAAACCCAAAATTCATATTCAACTTGTTTTTTTACGAATAAAGAGTTTGAACGTCAAGAAAAGTGTGAATAAGCTTCATCAATGTACATATCTTTAATTGGTTGACGATAGGAAAAATCACAATCGTTGTCGCAAATAGCCTCAGTTGTATTATGTAACACATCTTATTTGAATATAGAATAATTTCGGTTTATTTCTTAATAGTATTTTCCAATTTCTGGTATTTGCTTCAATTGTATTTTGTACCTTCTTCCCCCGTGTTGTTAAACATGAAGGACAATCTTTTCTTTGTGTTGCTCACTACTTCAATCTAAATAAAACCTGGTCTATTCTTTCTTTACATTTTACATTTAAAAATACTTTTTCATAGGCCATACTTATGTGGCACTGGCTTTGTATTTAAAGAAAGAAATTGGAGGACCCATTCTTCTCCCATTCTTTGGGTTCCATAAATAGAATTAATTCATGAGTTACAACAAGGAAACTGAACTGTTGACACAATGTACCTATGAAGTATGTTGGATAAATTGCAGCTTGTTCTATTTGATAATATCCGTGCATATATACTAATATCAATACTATTGGAAAAAATACAGAAAATTTCCTCTTCGGCAAAGCTTAGGCAGTTATGTTTGGGTTTGCAGTATTAAACAAATATGTCCAGTGTTCCTTCATATACATCTTGCAGCCTAACAGTTCCGTAGTTTGCAATTTATGCTTTAATTACTTAAAGTCACAACAAATTTTGATTGCCTTTAATTTAATTTAGATATTGATGTTTATGGAGAGTCGTTGTTTGATGATGTCATTGCAACGAATACAAGATGAATAGATGATAATGAATTTATGTCATTGAGACCACAATGCAAATTCATGTTCCTTGTTGTTCTATGTACATCTTGCAGTCAATTTTCCTGGTTTCAATGAAATTTGCGAGCCGAAGAGCATCTTGCAAATTGGGAGATCATTTGCATTTGAAACAAAAACAACCCATTAATATATATTGTATGAATACTATTAAGATAAATACAAAAACTTTCTCCATTGATAGATACTAGTATGAATACTATTGAAATAGATATCAAAACTTCATCTTGGCCAATACTTAGCCAGTTATCTGGACACCAGGCCTCGGGTTCGCGGTATCCAACACCTATGTCCCCTGTTTCGTCATATACATGTTACAGGCAAAGAACTTTAGTGATGTGCACTTAATGATTTTACTAGTGAGAAGCTAGTAGAGGTTTGAAAACATTGCCATTAATAAACGGAAAAAAAGGTTTTCCCGACTCTTAGATACTTATCTCTTTTCCCATTTTTCTTTTCCCGTTCATTATGGCTTTCTGGTTTTATACTTAGTCATTTTTATATGTATGATGAGCTAACATGTCTTCATCTCCATCTATATCCTCGCAAGACGGATCCGACCGACTACTGTTCCATTCCATACTTAGCCAATTTTATGCCCACCGCTGTGGGGCTGGCGCTTGCGAGCCCAGCTGCTTATTGTTCTGCTATATACACCTTGCACTAAAAACATCTGTGATCTACAATTCTATCGGGGTTCCTCATATACATTAACTTCGTTCAAAGTATCTATTGCTAATATGCATACCTAGCAACTTTGCGTCCTTCCTGACATACATCAACAATGGTATTACAAGTGACAAGTGGACATAGTGGTACGAAAGATACTTCTGTGATCTACAATTCATGCCTTAACATATCCATATATATCCTCGCACGACGGATTCGACCGACCACTATTCCTTTTCATACTTAGCCAATTTTATGCCTGTCGCTATGGGGATGCTGCTTGCAAAACAAGTTGCTTGTCATTCCGCTATATACATCTTGCACTCAAAACATCCATGATCTACAATTCCACCGTGGGTTCCTTGTATACATTAATTCCATTCAAAGTATCTGTTGTTGCTTTCCATCCCCAAAAACTTCGCATCCTTCCTCATATACATCAGAAATGCTCTGACTAGTGGCAAGTGGAAACAGTGGTATGAAATATGCTTTCGTGATCTGCACTTTATGTGTTAACTGGTGAGAACTTAGCAGGCATTCGCAAGCATTTGCATTAATAAGAAAACACTAGATGTTCTTCCGTGAGATACTTGGTTCTTTTTCCCTTCTCTTCTTCCCATGTATTATCTAGAATTCCACTGCGAACTTCTCCGTCCTTTTTCCCTTATTTTGTTCTCGTGTATTACGGGACTATAAAATATGGACATGATATTTTATATAACATATACAAATTCCGCATTCCATACCTAGCAACATTTTGGATCGTGGGTTCTCGGCCGGGTGGGTGGGCTCAAAATTGGGCCTCCATTGTTTCGTGCCCTACAAATAGCACCCCGAGTTCTGCGATATACAAATTGACAAGTGCACTTGCAAACTGGATAACTCAACATTGCATTGCTATTGTTATGTGTCCTCCAAACAACACTCCTAGTTCCGCGATATAGAAATTGACAGACATAGTGCAGGACTGGCGGGGTGGAGATTGCCATTGTTTACAGATGCTAATCCCTATGAAGTATCTAACAGTATCTAAAAAAATATTTTAGTTTTTATTTTTTCCCTGTATAACAGTATCTAAAAAATGATTTTGAATACTAAAATAGCTCTTAGTAGTGACAACTAGATAGAGAGTTATGAATCAGTTGGGATTGCACTCTCCGCAATATACAAATTGACTACCAGATTCTGACATCGTCCGCTCTTCCATGTTATAGATTATGCATTCCAATGTTCAGAGCGATACAATTAGAAGGTCCGGGCCTCGCCTCCTTTGCAGACACTTTCTCAGCGTGTTTTGGATCCTCCTGTTTCTCGGTTCATGAAATATGCATCTCCGGCGTTGGTGCGTTGACATATGTTTATCTCCATTTATATAATCAGACAACGAATCCGACCGACCGCTGTTTCTTTTGCTGCTTTCGATGTTTTTCCGTTACATACATATTCCACTCTAAATTTTCGTGATCTACAATTCCACTGCTAACTACTCCGTTCTTTTTCCCTTTTTTTTCTTCTCGTGTATTATGGGACTATAAAGTATGCACATGACATCTTATAGAGCATGTACTAATTCCCATGATATTTTATAGAGCATGTACAAATTCCACATTCGATATCTAACGACATTTTGGATCGCGGGTTCTCAGGCGGGCGGGCTCAAACTTGGACCTCCATTGTTTCGTGGCCTACAAATAGCACCCATAGTTCTGCGATATACAACTTGACAAGCGAACCTGCGGAGTGGTTGACTCAACATTGCACTTTCATTGTTTCGTGTCCTCCAAACAACGCTCGTAGTTCCACGATATACAAATTGACACACAAAATGCAGGACTGGCGGGGTGGATATTTCCATTGTTTACAGATGCTAGTCCCTATGAACTATCTAGCAGTATCTAAAAAATTATTTTGAATACTAAATTAGCTCTTATTATTGACAACTGGACACAGAGGTACGAAACAGTTGGAATTGCACTCTCCGCAATATACAAATTGACTATCGGATTCTGACATCGTCCGCTCTTCCGTGTTACAAATTATGCATTCAAATGTTCGGAGCCATACAATTAGAATGTCTGGATCTCACCTCCTTTGTAGACACCTTCTCAACCTGTTTTGGATTCTCCTATTGTCAGGTTCACGAAATCTACAATTCCAACGCAGTCACTCTACCATTGCTCACAAATGTTTCAAAGTATCTCTCACTGCCTTCCAGCTATCTTACCATATCCTCTTTGTTGTTACATGTATTGCACTCAAAAAGTTTCGAGACATACAATTTGACCCTCGTGCCCTCACCCTCAACGCTTGTATGTTGCAACCCTATTTTGTAGTTGTCTTTTTTCCCCTGCCCGTGACCTCCGTACTTTCTTACTATGCGATTAGAAACCTTTCATGCTAATAGATAACCATGCAAGAACCCTCAACATTTGTTGAAATAATGTAACTGGAAAGAGTATGCTTATTATTATTGATATTTTATTCATAGGATCAATCCCCATTGTGGATTGATCATGTCAGATATTGTAATAGGACCAAATCCCCTTTTGCAGATTGGTCAAAAGACAATTGTAATAGGCAGAATAAGAAGTCGGCCCCAACAGTTAATTAAGAGACCCAGAAATATAATAAAGGTGGGTTTACCCACCCAGATTGAGAAGTCGGCCCTCCCAGTGAAGAGACACTTCACACGTGCCAGAACTTGTATAAATAATGGATGTATAAATAAAGGAGGCTAGCGCCTCATTTGATAAAACTCACTTGCTCAGTTTTAGAGACAAGTTCTAATCTGTTACCGACAAAGGAGAGAGAGAGTGGCGCATATCTTGGAGAGGAATTTCTGTTTTAGCATAGATATCTCTTGGCATTGCATTGGCTATCTATATTGAGGAAGTTTTGTTGGGTTTTCTTCCCCTAGAGGGTTTCCCAGGATAAATGATGTGTCTCTTGTGATTGTGTATTTCTCAGTGATCTTGGATTATGCTATTGTTATCTAATGAATTGAAAACATCTATAATAATGACTTAAACATTAACATGGTATCAGAACCAACTTGAAGGAAGCATATTTCGCAAGAGAAAAATGTCACTGTTGTCATACCTGCAAATTAGGGTTTTTCAAAAGTGAATCATTTCAGCTCCAAAACCACCTAGAAAGTTGCGCCCTCCCCCAAGGATCATTTTGGCACCATCAACACACCTTTTAAGTGGCTAGATCTCCCGGAAAGTGAAACCCTAGTTTCACAAAATACCAGAAAACTAGAGTACCAGAAGTACCAGAGTACTAGAAGTACCAGAAAACTAGAATGACTAGTCCAGAAATTCGCAGATCAAGTTTGAGGGGGTAAAAGTTGGTTTTTCAAAATTCTGACTACACCAGCATACTCGCATCAACTCAGCGCATCTATCCCTTAGATCAGAATTTCAAAATTCAAAGTTTTAAAAATTAGGGTTTTCTCATAAAACCCTAAGTTGCAGTTGCAGTTGTAGTCTCAGAACCAGTTGCAGTTGCAGCTGTAGAACTAGTTACAATCACCCTTGAAGTTTTCTTAAGAGTTGGCAATGATTACCGTTGCTACCAGATGGAGCCACTACCTGCAAATGCTATCAGAGGTATGTACTTACATATGTTTAATGGTTAAACCCTAAAGAGTATTTGCAGGAGAAGGGATCTCTTTCCATAGATCCAAAAGGATCTCAAGATCCAACACATTCAGAGGAATGATGCAACCCAGGTGTGATTATTCTGATATACATCTATTTGTCATAACATTATCTTAATCAGTGTTGCATGTTGAAGCTATGATCAAATTATTAGAAGGATTGAAAGTTGATCATAGAGCTTATCCTCTAACCTAACCTTTTATCAAGATAGAGTATTGTCTTATTACAGAAGACAGGTTGAAGAAAGCACTCGTCACTTGAGTGAAGAAGACTTGGAAGAAAAGCAAGCACTCATTCTTGAGGACAAGGATCTAGGTTTGATTAATCAAGATTAATAAGATTCAAAGGTACACATGACAAGCTGATGACTATAGTTGAGATACCAGTCGTCGTAAAGTATTATACTTGATAGCATGTGAGCATATAGAGGTAAATACTTTGCCTGATACAACTAACACTTCCTCTAGGAGAAACCTCATGTGTTAGTTCCAGGTTTCCATGGAAGAATGCTTGGTCACAACACTATGAGAGTGTTGAGCTCATTTCGTATTGTATTCCTTACCTTTAATATTTGCTTCAGATAAATTATAAGTGATAGCTCTAAAGGAGCTACTGTGATGATTGTTCGTGCTATTGCTTTACATTATCAGAGGGATATTATTCTTGCTTGTTGCTTTGTTGACCTTGCTCCAGGTCACATGTAATAACCCTGAGGAAGCTATAGTGAAGGTTGCAGAAGGCAACGTGCTAAAGAAGAGACCATAAATGAAACAATCATCATTGGAGGAGAAGAAGGTGACTTGCATGAGCTAAAGGGTCACTTAGAAGCTGCCATGACCCATGCCATTGAAGAATCTTGGCATAGAATATTAGCTCACATCAACTACAAGGAACTACCATACATATGAAAAGCGGTCACAGGTTTACCAGAACTCATAGGTGACCATGAAGGCGTATGCAATGGATGTGCACAAGGGAAGAACATCAAGAACCCATTTTCGAAGAAGGACAGCAAGGCAGAAGGAGTCCTAGAACGCATTCATTCAGATGTATGTGGCCCAATGCCATCATCCTCCATTAGTGGGTATGTATACTATGTATCATTCATTGATGATTACTCTCGTAAGACCTGGATATATTTGAAGTGTTCAACAAGTTCAAGGAATTCAAAGCCTTGATCGAGAACATTTTTGAAAGAAATATTAAGATACTCAGGTCATATAATGGAGTGGAATATACCTCAAAAGAGTTTGTGAACTTTTGCAAAGATGTTGGGATCGAGAGGGAACTCACTACTCCCTATAATCCCCAACAAAACGATGTAGTTGAACGGAAGAACAAAACCATGATGGAAGCTGTGAAGATCAAGATCTTCCTATGTGCTTATGGGCAGAAGCAACAATGGTAGTTGTTTATGTGCAGAATCGATTGCCCCATAGTGCACTTGGGCTCAAGACACTAGAAGAGATGTTCTCTGGAAAGAATCCAGAGGTAAGCCATCTCAAAATATTTGGTTGTCCAGTGTTTATTCATATACTTAAAGAAAAGAGAAACAAGATGGACCCTTCAGGAAAGAAGGGAATATTTGTGGGATACTGTGAGGTCTCCAAGGCCTTAGGAATCTATATACTAGGTCAACATCACATTGAGATCAGCAGGGATGTGACCTTTGATGAAGATGCAACACTCAAGAAATCTAAATTATGCCATCTTGAAGAGGTATATGAAGAGGAACCCGTAATCCCCAATACTGCAATGAGGGAGGTTCCTAGAGCTGCAGAACCAGAGAGGGAAGTTGTAACTTCCCCTGATGAGGAAATTTTAAAAGACCATGATATAGTAGAAGTACAAGAACCTCCTCAGATGACGATCCTCCATAAAGGAAAGCCTTCCTAGGCTAGAGAGCTTATTCAAGATGGAGAGAAGGAACTATGAGACAGGTGAAAAGACCAAATCCATTCTCCAGTTATATGGCTTTGATGTGTGATGTTCTAGAAGAGGATCCTACCTACTCTGAAGAAGCCATTCAGAGAAAATAATGGGCAGATGCCATGACAAAGGAATACCAATCCATAATAAAGAATGAAGTATGGGAAACAGTTCCCAGATCGAAGAATAAAGATGGGGTATCCTACAGATGGATCTTCAAAATAAAACATGCTACTAATGGAAGTATTGAGAAGTATAAAGCAAGATTTGTCACTCGTGGCTTTTCCCAGAAGGAAGGCATTGACTATGAAGAGATATTCGCTCCTATAGCCAGATACACTTCGACCAGGACCATCATAGCTTTTGCATCTAAGATGAAGTGGAAGCTGCACCAGATGGATGTGAAGACAGTTTTCCTAAACGATGTCATCGAAGAGGAAGTGTATATAGAGAAACCTCAAGGATTTGAGGTAGAAGACAGGAAGTCTCATGTCTGCAGATTGAAGAAAGCCTCATACGGATTGAAGCAAGATCCTAGAGCTTGGTATGGCCGTATAGACAGTTTCTTGATGAGGTTAGGCTTTACCAAGAGTAAAGAAGACTCAAATCTCTACTTCAAAATTATGGATAATGAGCCAGTAATCTTACTGCTATATGTGGATGACTTATTCTTAACTAGAGAAGAAAAGCTCATCGCTGAATGTAAAAAGAGACTTGCCTCAGAATTTGAAATGAAAGACCTCGGCCTAATGCATTACTTCTTAGGTCTTGAGGTATGGCAGAGTCCTGAGAGGATCTTCCTTAACCAAGGGAAGTACACGGTCAAAATCTTAAAGAGATTAGATATGCTGGAATGTAAGCACATGAACACACCCATGGAAGAGAAGTTGAAGTTGCTAGTTGATATGTCGTCAGAATTGATTGATGCCACATTGTATAGACAGATTATTGGATCCCTGATGTACCTAATGAACACCAGACTAGACATTTGTTTTGTCATGAACACCTTGAGTGTGTTTCTGGTAGAACCCAGACGTGTTCACCTAGTGGCTGCAAAACATGTGATGAGGTACCTCAAAGGTATGATAGATTATGGTCTCAGCTATGATGGAGATCATGATTTCACATTGAGTGGATATACTGATGCAGATTGGGCAAGAAGTGTTTCTGACAGGAAAAACACTTTACGATCAGCCATGATCTTGTGGCAGAGTAGGAAGCAATCCACTATTGCTCTCAGCACAGCAGAAGCAGAGTACATTGCCGCATGTTCTGCTAGCTGCGAAGCTATATGGCTTCGAAAGTTGCTGACCGACCTATTTGATTTGGAGATGAGAGAAACCGTGATTCTATGTGACAACCCGAACTGCATAAAGATGACAGGGAATCTTGTATTCCATGATAGGTCAAAGCACATAGATATCCACTATCATTACATCTGTGACATCGTACATGGAGGAGCCTTGAAGCTCCAGTACATTAGCACGGATGAATAGGTTGCCAACGTGTTGACCAAGCCTCTATCTCGCATAAAGTTTGAGTACTTCCGAGATAAGCTTGGCATAGTCCGAAAGGACATTCCTCAAAAGGGGGAGTAGATGTGATGATGTTCCTTTCTTCTGACCTAGCTATCAGACGTAAAGCAAGATGTGATGTGTTCCTTGCTTCTGACCTAGTTGTTAGACGTAAAGAAAGATGTTCCTTGCTTCTGACCTCGTTGTTAGACGTAAATCAAGATGACTCCTTGCTTCTGACCTCACTGTTAAACGTAAAGCAATATGATGTGTGTGTTCCTTGCTTTTGACCTCATTGTTAGACGTAAAGCAAGATGATTCCTTGCTTCTGACCTCGTTGTTAGACTTAAAGAAAGATGATGTGTGTGTTCCTTGCTTCTGACCTCGCTGTTAGACGTAAAGCAAGATGATTCCTTGATTCTGACCTCGCTGTTAGACGTAAAACAAGATGATGTGTGTGTTCCTTGCTTCTGACCTCATTGTTAGATGTAAAGCAAGATGATTCCTTACTTCTGACCTTGTTGTTAGACATAAAGCAAGATGATGTGTGTTCCTTGCTTCTGACCTCATTGTTAGACATAAAGAAAACTGATTCCTTGCTTCTGACCTTGCTATTAGATGTAAAACAAGATGATGTGTGTGTTCCTTGCTTCTGACCTCGCTATTAGATGTAAAACAAGATGATTCCTTGCTTCTGACCTAGTTGTTAAACGTAAAGCAAGATGATGTGTTCCTTGCTTCTGACCCAGTTGTTAGATGTAAAGCAAGATGATGTATACCTTGCTTCTGACCTAGTTGTTAGACGTAAAGAAAGAAGTGACTTGAATTGAGCTACCAGCTTAACAGTTGTGACATAGAGCCAGTCTAGTACCATGATGGACCAGCCTAGTGCTGTGATGAGGTATCATTTTTATACTGATACATATTGATGCAGATGATGATGTCATTCTTTCGAGAATGACGATGAAGAAAACTTCTGATGATTTATAGATACACCAGCCAAGATGATATTGATGATGTTGTCCTCCCACCTGATGTTGTTGATGATGTTGTCCTCTCTCTCTCGCATGATGCTTCTGAAGAATACCCTTCTTGTTAAGGGGGAGTGTTGAAATAATGTAACTAGAAAGAGTATTTTTATTATTATTGATATTTTACTCATAGGATCAATCCCCATTGTGGATTGATCATGTCAGATATTGTAATAGGACCAAATCCCCTTTTTCAGATTGGTCAAAAGACAATTGTAATAGGCAGAATAAGAAGTCGGCCCCAACAGTTAATTAATAGACCCAGAAATATAATAAAGGTGGGTTTACCCACCCAGATTGAGAAGTCGACCCTGCCAGTGAAGAGACACTTCACACGTGCCAGAACTTGTATAAATAAAGGAGGCTAGCGCCTCATTTGATAAAACTCACTTGCTCAGTTTGAGAGACAAGTTCTGATCTGTTACCAGCAAAGGAGAGAGAGAGTGGTGCATATCTTGGAGAGGAATTTCTGTTTTAGCATAGATATCTCTTGGCATTGTATTGGCTATCTATATTGAGGAAGTTTTGTTGGGTTTTCTTCCCCTAGAGGGTTTCCCAGGATAAATGTTGTGTCTCTTGTGATTGTGTATTTCTCAGTGATCTTGGATTATGCTGTTGTTATCTAATGAAATTTAAACATCTATAATAATGGCTTAAACATTAATAAAATTGTCATTAATGGCCGAAAACCTCGAGGATATCTCCCATTATTACGCATTAAATCAATAAGTGTGGAGAGTTATTTTGTCCCTTCCGATTGTTCATCTCCAACACTCGTGCTCGTGTTGGGCTGCTCAAGAAATCTACAATGCTTAATCGCTCATTGCAATATCCAACGTGTTGGAATTTCTATGTATGCAATTATTATTTTTTAATGTTAACAATGTATCATGCAACATCCATCCAAATTGTCATTAATCAACGAAAGTCTTGAGGACATCTCCCATTCACACGCTTTCGACCAAAATTTGCGCAGGGTTATATTATCCCTTCCAACTTTTCATTTCATTCATCGGTTGGAACAAATAAACATTCTTGTATACTTATGGCACTAGTTCGACAATAATTTTGTGGAGATACAGTAAATATGTTCACACAAGAGGACCAGATCTTTCAGTGGTCCAGGGCATACTTTTACTATTCATCCTGTTCCACCCAAAACGAAGTGATTTGGACCTTTGGAATCACTCGTGCAGGTTGTGTTCCTGAGGTTTTTTACTCTAAGGAGGTGGTCTCTTGGTGCACTGAAAAATATATTCCAGGCCAAAGAATTATTCCATTGCGCGACCATTATCATGTTTCTTTGTCGCCTCGGCTCTTCCGCGAGATGTTAAAATTGTCGAACCCAACATTGACGCTCAGAGGACAAGAGTGCAAACAGTTTCTAGAAAAACATCATAACAGGTTGGAAATCTTAGCGGACTTCCTCGAAGACCCGACAATAGTTCGTGAAGATATCACAAGGTTGCAGGTAAGTTCCTTTAGAAATCTATTCCAGGAAATTGCTTGGCTGGTTACAAGAATAACGGGACAGGCATCCACAACAAGCATTTCCCATATAATTATTTATATTTTGTATTTCATAGTCAAGGAAAAATACATTTTCGATTGGAGGAATCTAATTTTGATTGATCTCTACTCCCAGTTGTCATGATTCAAAGAATCGAATCAATTGTATATGCCATCCTACTTGATTTTCACAATTGTGTATTACTGTCCGTTTCCAAAACTTTCTCTTTCCAATAAAATAAACTGTGGATTCGACCTAGTAACATTCTGGCACAAGGCACTATGGAGACACAAGGCCTCCCATTGTTTTTATGAAGTTTTTAATGGATTTGTCTCAGTTTTCAAAGATTTACTGTTAGGCAAGGATGCTTCGTGGATGTCTGACCATGCAACGAAGTTTTTGAACAAGAAGGGCACACTTGAGCAAGAGGAAAATCACAGTGTACTCATGGTATTTGGCTCTAAGGAAAATCCTTCCTTCCTTCCATGCCACATCATGAACAAGATGTTTGTTGCAGAAATAGTAAGGCAATACAACCACCAGTTGCATTTTTTCCATGACAAGAAAAAAAACAGTTCATTCCTCTGCCCTAGAAAGTCGGAGACTTCGTGTGCAAAAACATCAACAAGAAATTGAACCTAACATACGTTGAAAGGCTAAAAGGGTTTGACCCTAATGGAATTTTTTGAGACATTTACTAGGTATTGGCTTTAACACCTCTTTTATCCATACACACCTGACCTAAGATAGGAACAATGTCGAAAACAATCCTGCTTCTACTGATTGCAACATAGAGAGATTGCAAAGAGCCATTGAATTGTACACACAACATGGAAATGTGTCCAATGAGAAGAGTACCCAATCCCCCGCCAACACTCCCAAGAGAACTGTTAGGACCACACAATGTACCTTTTTGCCCATACTTTTTGCCACTATTACACTCGTGTTCACTCACATTTAAACCCATATTATCACTTTATCTTATCTTTCCAAAGGTATACAACGTCTCTTCACTTTACTATACGTTTAATCTATTTTTCATTTAATTTCACATTACTCTCGTACTTAACCATTGATTAGAAATGTATAAGTGTTGAAACAGTTCAAACTGCAGATTAGCATTTGAGGCCTGTTGCTGAAACATCAATTCACATAAGCTGCTACAAAATTCATGGTCGACGATGCTGAACATAGAAGCTGTTACACAGTCCATGGTCGACGATGCTAAAACACAGAAGCTGCTACACAGTCCATGGTCAACGATGCTGAAACACAGAAGCTGTTACACAATCCATGGTCGACGATGCTAAAACACAGAAGCTGTTACACAGTCCATGGTCGACGATGTTGAAACACAGAAGCTGCTACACAGTCCATGGTTGACGATGCTGAAACACAGAAGCTGTTACAAAGTCTACGGTCAACGATGCTGAAACACAAAGGAAGTCGTTACAGTCTGTGGTCAACAACAACTCACACAGATTGACTACAACAGTCGCACCGTAAGCCAAGCACCAACCATCATTGTTAAGGGATGAACAGTTAGAGTGCAAATCTCGTGGCTGAAACAACCCGTGATTTGCGATGCCAAAACAACATGCAACAACAACAATGAGAAGGAACTGTCACTCCAGCCATAACAACAACACCTCATTCAGCACTTGTAATAGCATTCTGTTGCGAGAGACTAGGACATCTTATTCTTTTTTAGAAAGTCGATCTGACTAAGAATAGGACTCAGATATACCTCTGTAATTTTTGATCAATTGTATCGAAGGGATTCTCTCTTTAAATAAGAGGAAATCATCATTCGAAGGACGAGTTTTATGTACTAAGAAAGTTTCAGAGAGAAGGATGTACTTCATTTCTAGATTGTAATATGATACATTGATAGATAAATAGAATACTGTTTTGAACATCCTTCTCTAGCCTTTTTGTTTCAGGGGAATCTTGTGAGAAGGGAGGGCCCACCTTCTTCACAAGATTCACCCGTTAGTTTTATAGTGTGTTAAGTGTGATTTCTGTTTATGCCTTGATTAACTTTTGCCTTGCTGAAACACTACTTTTAATGAATTCTGCTTTACTGAAACACTACTGAACTCTGTCTTGTTAAGAACTTTTCTTTATTGAATTTTACATTGTTTTCATGAAGTTCATAATCATTTTAATTATCAATCTTGTGTGATGAATTTGTGAGGTTTGCCAATCAGAGATTAGAGCTAAGGGTTCCTGCTTAATGGAAGGGACTAAGGGTTTTGTTCTCTATTAGAGGTAATCAACTTTCAGTTATTTTCCTTGAGTGTGCCAATTAGAGATTAGAGCTAAAGGTTCCTACTTAATGGAAGGGACTAAGGGTTCTGTTCTCTGTTAGAGGTAATCAGCTTTCAGTTATTTTCCTTGAATGTGCCAATCATAGATTAGAGCTAAAGGTTCCTGCTTAATGGAAGGGATTAAGGGTTCTGTTCTCTGTTAGAGGTAATCAACTTTCAGTTATTTTCCTTGAGTGTGCCAATCAGAGATTAGAGCTAAAGGTTCCTGCTTAATGGAAGGGATTAAGGGTTCTGTTCTCTGTTAGAAGTAATCAGCTTTTAGTTATTTTCCTTGAGTGTGCCAATCAGAGATTAGAGCTAAAGGTTCCTGCTTAATGGAAGGGATTAAGGGTTCTATTCTCTGTTAGAAGTAATCATCTTTCAGTTATTTTCCTTGAGTGTGCCAATCAGAGATTAGAGCTAAAGATTCCTGCTTAATGGAAGGGATTAAGGGTTCTGTTCTCTGTTAGACGTAATCAGCTTTCAATTATTTCCATGAGTGTGCTAATAAAAGACTGGTACTAAAGGTTCCTGCTTACAGGAAGGGATTAAGGGTCCTGTTCTCTGTTAGATAGAGTTAGCCTTCAATGCATTAATGGTTTTCATGAAAGTGTGTTAATCAGAAACAAGGTGTTGGAGTTCCTGCTAGGGAATAGGGTCCTGTTCTCTAGTTACAGAATAGTTGTTCTTTCCTATTGCAGTTGTTCTTTTAATGTAATCCATGATTCTTTAGATTAATCATCTCTTTAAGATCTGCAATAGGTAGGTTTCTTTTCTGTAATTCAAGTCAGAACTTCAGTTTATTCAAGGCAAGTGTGATTAATATAGTTTCCTTTACTACAACTCTAGGTTGCTTTTGGAATTGAGCATATATAGTGCGTGGTTACATTTGAAATAACAGACTTCCCTGGGTTGACAATTTATGTAGCACTTGATTGTTTAATTTAATTGAGCAATTATAGTGACCAACAAGAACGACATCATAGAGCATAGCTTCGACGGTCCACCCCAGTAAGAAAGAAACCTAGAAATATTCGAATGGAAGAGGAGATAAGAACCCTCCTCACATAAATATTGATAGTTCTCACAAAATTCCATTGGCGAAGAAGAGAAAAAACAATGCAGGGCAGGCAGAGGAACCTCAAATTGAAAGTGGAAAATTGCAACTTGAAATTGAAGCTGAGCACATGCAGAAAATTGGGTTGTCCACGGTGGAAATATCAGACACCGAATTTTTTGACATAGATGAATCCTTCGTAATCCAGAGCGTTATTTTTGACAGCCAATCTAAAAGTTTGGTCATTGAAAAGAGAGATGTAACAAACAGGAAAAGAAAATATTGCGCAGAGATTAACTTTAGCGAAATTCCACTGTCCCAAGTCTGCCAATTTCACCAGGGAACCAATGATATTCTTCTTGATTCCATTCAAGTAATTGAGACAGAAAATGCCAATATGAAACAACGCCTCAACGAATTTGAGAAGGATTTCCTTGTAACTCTAGAATTTGCCAGTCCTTTGGCAAAAATCATCGTTGCTACCACTGCAGCGAAGATGAAAGCATCCTCTACCCTCCTTGCATGCTCTAGAGCCCTACTAGAGAATAACATCAACAAAAGAATGCAGTTAGTTACTGAAGCCTGGGAAACATAACAAAATTTAGTTTCCTTCAAAAAGAAGGCCAATGGTTTGCTGGAACAATTGGAGACGAATTTAAAAAATGAACATCTTTTTTGTGATCATGTACTGTCCCCTTTTTCCAAATATGCTAACAACACATCAGAACTGTAAAGAAGACAGGAGAAACTCCCCTCGCCTAAGCACACGAAAAAATTAAAAGCATGATGGCAAAAGAAAGTTGACAACCTGCAGCTCATTGTCAAGTCATGTAAACAAGTCATATCAGAAAAGGAAGATTTATTCACAAGCCTGCTCCAGCTGGACTTAGCCGGAACTACCAACGAGGTTAAAGATCCTAATTTAATTCTCAAATCCTTTCCAGTCACCAAAGAAGCCTTCAAGGAACAAGTTGATATTTTAAATGGGTTGTCTTTCGAAAAGTTTTATAGCATATTTGAACATCGTCTAGATGAGCACGAGCACTGGGTACTGGACTATGCCTCACACAATGAAGAAATTGAACAGACTCTGCATAGAATTTCAATGGATCTAAGGAAATTAGAAAATGACCTTTACGACATAGAAATATGGGATGAAACCAACACAGCCCCCATGAAAATATACATCGAAGGATGGTTCCAAGAGATAATGGATGGCCTCGTCCAGGAAGGGCAAGAACCGGTCAACGGGACTACAATGCCCATCGACGACAACAACAAAAACGCATCGGATTCATGGTAATTTTATACTGCCATCTTGTTTTGTTTATCAATCTAGTTTAAGTCTATGTTGTCATCTTCTCTTCTTTATCAATCCACTTATGTCCTCTTTCAATAGAAAACCGTAACCAAACACTCTTAACTTCCAATTTTTTCTTTTCGGGTCTTCCTCTCTACCATCGCACACTTCTTTCAACGTTCCTAATTCTTGTACTTATTTATTTTTATGGTCCATGGGAGCGCCAATCCCAGTCTATATGACAAACACATTTAAATTTCCAGAAACATGTAATAGACATTATTAATTTTTGATAAATTCCAAGGAAAACTGATTCGACAATGCCCTTATTGTATACTAAATTTTGGGTTTCCAGGAACCTTTCCTATTTGTTCCAAATAAAACTAATTCAGATATGCTACATTTCTTGTCTCCTATTGTATGCTAATTTTTTGGTCTTCAACGACGTTGATGTAATTTCCAGAGATATGTAACAGACATTATTTATTTTATAATAAGTTTGTATTGTATAGTTCGCAACATCGCTTCTCAATTTGTATATCGTGGAACTCTCAATGTTGTTTGTAGGGCACGGAACAACAAAGACCCATTTTTTAAACCACCGGCCCAAGAAGTGTGATCCAAAAACTAGCGAAGTATGGAATGACCCTTTCCTACATGCTTTATAAAATGTGTACAAAGAAAACTAATTCGACAATGCTATATCTTTTTTGTCCAAGAAAAGCCTCAGTTTTAAAGCAAGCTAATTCGGGAAAACGTTATTACTATTCTATTGTATAACAAACATTAATTTTTTGTAAATTTCTATAGTCCGCAACTCCACCTATCCTTTTGTATATCACGGAATTGTCGGTGCTATTTGTAGGCCACAAAACACTAGAGACTCAATTTTGAACCCGCCAATTTCCATAAACATGTAACAAACATTATTAATTTTTGATCAATTACAAAGAAAACTGATTCGACAATACCCATGATCCAAAAAATGGTGAAGTATGGAATGATCTCTCCCTACATGCTCTATAAAACGTGTGCAAATAAAACTAATTCGGAAATGCTATATCTTTCTATCCAAGAAAAGCCTTAGTTTTAAAGCATAATAAACTCTGCCTGTCATTTTGTATATCGAGGAACTATCAGTGCTATTTGTAGGCCACGGAACATCAGAGGCCCAATTTTGAACCTGCCAGCCCGAGAACCCACGATCCAAAAACTGGCTAAGTATGCAATGAGGGCTCCCTGCATCCTCTATAAAATCTCTTCCCCATACTTTAGAAAAGTAGAAATTTCGTATGTATAAAACTAAATATGTACTTTATACAAGTACATATTTCGTATGTATAATTTTTTTATTTGTGATGAATTTCTATAGTCCGCAAGTGCACTCCTCCATTTCTGTATCGTAGAGAACATTAGAGGCCCATTTTCTGTATCGCGGAACTGTCAGTGCTTTTTGTATATCGCTAGCCCGACAACCCGCGATCCATTACAAAAGTACATATTTCCTATGTATAAAAGTATTTCAATGTATTTCAACTTTCTAGCCACATGTCTGTACTAGGTCGCATTTACTCCCATCCCAACTGGCAGGGACTCTGCTGCCATGCAGCCTTGTTTATACATAACTTGCAAAAGAGAAATAATAGTGGATACTCTATGTTTTTTAAAGTTGAAATAAAATGAAATAGAACTAAAACTTCAATATCACAAATGCAAATTAAAATACTATATTTTTTAAATAATATGAAATAAAAAATAAAATAAAATAAAATTTATTTTTTTAATATACATTTTACAAAAAGATTAAGATATACCAAATAAATACTCATATAATATTAACTAGCATACCTCTAAAGAAGGAAAATATTACATAATGGATATCATATAATATTAACTAGCATACCCCTAAAGCAGGAAAAAAGTACATAATGTATATCATATAATATTAACTAGCATACCCCTAAAGCAGGAAAAAAATACATAATAGATATGATTGAAAAAAAAAATTATAATCACTCTAACTTCATAAAAAAAATAATCCTTAAATAATAATTAGGGTATCATTATTTTCATTATTTCTGGTTATATATGTGCTCGGCAGATTTGTAGTACTCTACGTCCACGACATATATTTTTTTGGGCGTACGTAATTTTATGATTCTCCTCCCTACCTTTAATCTTTATGTTGTGGACGTAATGAATTAGAAGTAAAAATATCGTATACCTATGGCATGCATTTATTTATCAAGCCCAATGGATCAACGCTTTGGAGATATGCTTTGGGGGTATTTCAAGTTACTAGAGCCAGATTTACCAGTGAGTATTTATCCACCTCATAAACTTCTGGAGTAGTAGGACTCTGGTTTCATCAAGGTTCTACGATGTGTGCAATTTACCTCTGGGCTGCTATATTTGATGACGTTTATAACCTTTTCAAAGTTGACATTTAAATAATGAAGTTTATAACCTTTTCAAAGTTTGTCATTTAAATAAACTCACTTTTAAAGATAAATTTTCATTATTTTTTGAAAAGAGTCTGGTTACATGGCTTTACTTATGGTCTTCAATGAGACATAAGGATACAGGTTCAAATACAACAAAAATTCTAAAACTTGGGTTGTTACAAAATAACCGATATTATAAAAAACAGACTCAATGTGTACCAACAATATTACAAAAGCAGACTTAATGTTTCTTATAACTTCATCCAAATTTCATTAACCATTTACTTGTATGGCTATCACTACACCTGCTCAAAAGCTTACTGTCATTTGCCCCATGAAGAAATATTTTTGAGAATCTGGTGCTACAACAATTCTAGCAAATAGGTCTTTAATGTCAACCAACTTCTAGGCTCAAGAACCAATCTCAAATTGATCAAGGATGCCACAGTTACGAACCAGACTATTACACCTGACAAACCAACTACAAATGTGTTGTTATGGCATGAAATAAGAGCCTGTTAACTATAACAACACTGAGATTGGTAAAAACATAGTTAAAATCATCAATCTGAAATGTGGTCAATGGGTTAATGAAGGCGCCAACAACGTTCGCCCAGATGGAGTCGGTGAAGTAGAAACACGTGGATGTTATTTCCTTCGATGGCTGACAAAAGCATGAATTGGGTATGTGGAGCATACAAAGTATGAAGACCGTGTGGAATTGTTACAAGCGCAGATGGTGAGTTTTCATAGGGTGTGAAGAATGGTGTCGTGGCATGTTCTCATTCAGAAGACAATTTTTTTTAGAATCGACCCTTAAAGAACGCTTTCTACTTAATTAATTGGTTTTAATATATATATATATATATATATATATATATTTGTAAAAATCTTTTATCATCATTAAAAAAATTTAAATAGTTTTTATTTAAGAAAAAATAATATTACTAAATTCTAAATTTATGTAACAAATTTTATAAAATTAAACTCTTCATTTTTAAAAGTTAAAAAAAACTTTTAAAAGTAAAAAAAAGTTGTAAATCATTTTTCACAACGTTTATGTCACAAATTTTAAACATATTATGATAATACATATAAAAAAAAATTGTAAAATACTAATGTAAGTATAATGAATATATTCATAATATAATAACCAATTAATCACTTAAAAAATATGATAAAAAATACTTTAATGTTATAAATATAAAATATATTCATAATATAATAACCAATTAATCACTTAAAAAATATGATAAAAAATATTTTAATGTTATAAATATAATTGTAAAAGTTTGAAATTTCTAATAATGTATTATTAGTCCCTGCCGAAGGTGTATAGGGATTATAATTGTTGACTTCATATTAGTTTGTCCTTTGAATATATTTATTTTTTACATAGTCTCTATTGTTTGAACTATTGTTACTATTTTTTTTTTATTGTTATAAAATAATATAATAAATGTTTTTTCGTATGTAAGAGACCTGCCACACTGCATTCTTTCTTAAATGTTTACAGAGCAGTTCTAACAGACTTAAATGTTTACCTAATAGGCCTGACAGCCTTAAATGTTTACTTAGCAGGCCCGTTACAATACATTTTCTTCCATTTTTTTTTCATATGCAATGTTCTCTACAGTGAATATGGGCAACATTATTTTTCAACGACATTGTTGATTCGCTGGTTCATGCTTGCTTCTTGCTTGTTCATTGATTTCTTATTTTCCTATTCTTGTTGTTCTTGTTTTCCTGTTTGTCTTGTTGCAGTTTGCGCGCTTGGGATTCTGCAACCACAATTGGAACTTCCCTTGTGTCGTTCTGCAGGTTTGGGTGTTGTGTTTAGCTTCGCTTTCTATTTGCAATTTGTAGGTGGGAAATTTGAGTATTGGGGATGCCTGAGTCGAAATCCTCTTGCAAAACATCTTTGTATGTGAGGAGAAAATACAATTTCATTTTCCTATGCGTCACTATGGTTGTGTTGGAGGTAGGTTCTGTGTTGAACATTGGCCTTTTTTCATTCCCCGTTGACGGGTGATTTTGGGTGTCATGTTTAGCTTCGCTTGCTATTGGTAGTTTACAGGTGGGAAATTTGACTACTCGGGATGCTTGAGTCGAAATCCTTTTGTAGGACATCTTAGTATGTGAGGAGAAAATACGATTTTCTTTTCCTATGCGTCACTATGGTTGTGATGGAGATAGGTTCTGTGTCAAACATTGGCAATCAGGAACGAGACGAAGACAACATTACAATCATGCTTCTTTGGTCGTAGTAATAACATACAAAGATGGGCTGCAAGAGGATTTTGATTGGTCCTAGTATTGAAAAATACATGCTGTGAAAACCACACCTTTCTTAATTACTTGCACAGCGGAAGGTCTTTGGATGGTCCTAGAAGCTTTGAATGTTTACCTGACAGGTCTCATAGCCTAAAATATTTGGTTAACGGATGTGTTACATTACATTTTCCTCTAAATTTGTTGATACAATTTTGTGTTCAGTGAATTTGGCCAATATTGTTCTTCACTGGCATTCCTGGTCGGCTGAGTGGTGCTTGCCTCTTGGTTCACTGGATGTTGCTTAGTGTTGTTTGATTCAACTTTGCAGGGTTGAGGTCCTACGGCTGCAGTTGGGCCTTTTGTAGTTGGATCTATTGTTACATGGTTTTACAGTTGGCTCCCCAAAAAATACTATTAAGATAAAATGATATGAAAATTTTTGCAATGGATGTAAACAACATCTCTTATGGCTTGAACCAGAGTTTTTCGGGATCCAACTATATTTCATAGTTGACGATTTTTTTCCCATAGTTAATGTCTTTCTATGATTTCATAGTTATGAGACTAAGTGTTGTTGTGTGAGCGATAAAGTTCTTCTCTCCCTTTCTTTTTCCTCTTGTAGACTTTCCCACGTTTCCCTTTTGTTCTTCCCCTCTATTATCTGTTTTTGGTTCTATACTTTGTCATGTTTCCGTGGTTGCGGGTTCTTAGGGTGGCCAATTGAAAAATCATCATCTCCATCTATATCTTTACATCATGAGTTCGACTGAGTACCGTTCGTTTGCATACTTAGCCAATTTCTTCTAAACTTGCTTGTTTTCCCCTTTTGTTCATAACCTCTATTATGCATTTATACTTCTATAATTTTGTCACGTTTATGTGCTCGTAGGTTCCCAGTGTGGTGAACTGAAAAATCATCATCTCCATCTATATATTCACATCACAAGTCCAACCGACCGATGTTCATTTTCATACTTAGCCAATTTTATGAACACGGGTTCGCGGATAGGTGTTATCGAACTCTGGCAACCCGTGTTCAGGCTATACATCTTGCACCCAAAAATTCTATGCTCTGCAATTCGACCCTAGACTCCTAGAAATCGAAGGCTTGCCTATACCTACAATAACTCTGTCTATCTGACCTTCCTTTCCATACTTAGTCGAGTCTTCAAAGTTTCACGGGTTCATGCACTCCTGGGTTTAGAAAAGTTAAAATCATTTTTCGCTCCTCTCCATCCCCGATACCTTCTTCCATTCCCAATTCACATTAATTATGATTTTACTAGTGACAACTGACCATAAACGTTCGAAAATATTGGCTTTAATAAGCGGAAAGATCGAAGACATCTCCCATTAAAATGCATAAATGGGTGAATATTATGGGATCTGATAAAAAAAATTGTGTCCATTTTGAATTTGCAAAAAGTGTGGGCTATTTTAGTTTTTTAAAGGCATTATCATAGTAACAATGCAATATTGTACCACCACACTGCCATCCACAAACATGTCATCCTCAGAGGTCTTGACGTCATGTACCTCTTTAATACTGTGCATATGTTACAGGTTGTCATATTTGAGAATCTGCTTGCTGTTGGAAGATTGATTATTGTCATTGATGTCAACCCTAGTCATGGGTTTTGGACCGCAAGATTGATAAAGGTATTTGGACATGAAGGAAAATGCACATGCATATACAACACCCATGAATGGATAGTATACATCATGCTATTT
>ML785138.1:1235004-1252354 GCA_009831015.1 Picea engelmannii
TGTGCATGGTGTATTGTGGTGTATTGGTGTAACTCTTATACTATTGTTCATTGCTCATTGGATATAATTGAATGGTTTAAGTATAAGTTGAAAAAGGTTTTTAAATTGTACTTGATACTGATTCACCCTCCTCTCAGTATCAAATTTTAGTTTTTTAAAGGCATCATCATAGTAACAATGCAATATTGTACCACCACACTGCTATCCATGAACATGTCATCCCCAGAGGTCTTGACGTCATGTCCCTCTTTAATACTATGCATATGTTACAGGTTGTCATATTTGAGAATCTGCTTGCATATGGAAATGTTAACTCGTGCTATTGTTGACTATTCAACACACATATTCGAAAAGATTGGCATTAATAAGAGTAAATATCGAGGGAATCTTCCATTAAAACAAATTAAGACAAAATCTACGGAAGATTGTACTATCATCCTCCAGCCTTGATTATAAATACTTATTCTCATTTCTCTCTATCATCGAAGAGTTGGGCTTTAAGGTGCCTTCATTGTAATGTTCCTGGTCATGGACATGTGAGACAACTTAGATATGCCATTCAGGCCCAATTGAAAGACGAGGGAATGGTTTTATGTGCCACCAGATTTGAGCGAAAAAAAAACTTTGTTAGCTAACAAAAACTTAGACAAAAAAAATAAAAATAAAAAAATCAAGTGTCTTGTGATTGGTGTTGTCCCTGTATTCGATTCTTTGTATGATTGAAAGGCCTACCTGAAGATTTGTGTGTTTATCTTCTTTATTTTTTTATTGGGAGTTGGAAGAGACTTTCAGGTCACCTGCAAAATGCTCCTTCGTTGAAGTATATAGTTTCTTCCAACAACATAGATTTGGCAAGTGTATCAAATTTTGCAGACCACACAAGAATTTATCTTTCGTCAGAGGAGTCGCACATACCGTGGCTTGCAAAATGGTCTATAATATTCATAAATGGCGCAAAATATTACTCCATTCGCAAATATATTTAGAAGGAAATTATAAATTTGGAAAGTCACGAGTATGAGAAACTATATGGGTGGTTGAATCGACATCCTAAAATTACAGAAGTTTCTATTTCAAAGTTTGTTGAGCTACTTATGGGTGTGGTAATGGACTTGACATAAGGTCATATTATTTGCCAAAGTTTGTTCACTGTCCTCTGGATGTAGTAACAAACTCCACATACAATCAACTTTCTATCGCCACTACACAATTTTCTTACTATTCTTATGCATATGGATGCATCTGGGTCGATGAGCTTGCCCCTCTTTGCACGGATATTCTCCTCCTACTTGAAGGTGGGTATATAACCATGGAACGATGCTCTCAAAACTTTCTAATCCATGCATCGACATGTAACTAGGAAACATTAATGGGAAGCAATTCTGGATTATGAACTTTGCAACACTTTCCGAGGATTACTTTATACTACCATCTTTTGCAAGAAGTTTCGCCTATTCAGGTAATGATTTGATTTATGAAAATCACCTTTTACTACCACCTTCATGTAATCATTTTATTTCATTCTTTAAAAGAGACCTTAATGTAGTGATGTATTCAAGAGCTGTTTCCACCTACAAATTCTTATTTTTTAATATATAGAACAATGTATTTTTTGAACACACTGTTGTTCGAAAAGTTTTAGGCATTGTTTGGGATTCACGTACTTCAAGGATGTTAATTAATCACACAATTAATATTTCTTGTGACAATGCAATTGAGTCGTCGTCCACTATGGAAATTGCATTAACACTGCAATGTCATATAATAGATGCCTGGCATGTGCCTAATGTCAAGGTCATTATTGGACATGACACCCAACGTCTAAAGGTTTATGGAATCGAAGAAACATTGTAGTTGTTGTGACAAAGCAACACTAAAGTCAATGTTCTTTGCAGGTCTGACACTCCTACAATCTAAGTGCTTTGACAATGATAACCCTACTTTTTCATCGCATTTCCACAGTGCAGTCAATAACATTGTTCCCATTGCCACCACCAATGTCAATTTCTGAAGCCGAAGCTATCTGGAGCCTGGGGTCACTGCCAGTGTGGACGCCTAAAGGTGAAACTACCTGGAGCATGTGCTCACGATTTCTTGAACTTGACATTAGTATCAGTAGAGATCGAAATCTGATTGTATGTCGATTCTGTTACTGCATCCAGAGGTCGCTCAACACTCTTTGACATAGAAATTGGTTGTCTTTCAAGTCTGTTACAACTTTGGCATAAAATGTTCTGTAATTTTATAATGTTGATTCAAATGCACATACAGTTTCTTGCGTTCATGGGTATCCAATTTTATAATTTCCTTCTGAGTGTATCCCGGCATGAAGTAATATTTTGCATCACTTCCGAACATTCCAGATCATTTTGTGGCCCACCATGTTTGCCACCCCTATGAATAAAGTTATATTCTGATGCGATCTGCAACATTTGATACACTTGCCAGATCTGTGTTGCTGGAAGAAGTTGTGTACTTCAACAGAGGAGCATTTTGCAGTTAGCTTGGATGTCCCTTCCAATTTACAGTAATAAAACAAAGAAGTTCAACATACAAATCTCCAGGTAGGATTTTCAACCAAATAGATGATCGAATACAGGGAGAATAACAACCACAACATAATTGAATTTTTTTGTGTCTCAGCTTTTGTTGGCTAACAATATTTGTTTCCCCCAAAGATGACGTCACATAAAAACACTCCATCGTCTTTGAACTGGGATTGAATCACATCTGTAAGTTGTCTCAGATGTCAATGATCAGGAACATTACAAGGAAGGCACCTTCAACCCAAGTTTTCGACGACAGAGGGAAATTAATACTTAGCAAAGTATGGAATGTTGAATAACCAACCAATGCAGGTAGGAAATATCTAGAAGAGACAAGCTATTCAAAAAGTTGGGATAGATCTAGTTGGCAGCACCAATGAAGTCCAAGACCCGAAATTGATATTCAACTCATTGTTTTTTAAAAATCAAGCATTTTATGGTCAAGTTGAAATCTATAAAATACTGTCAGCAAGCTTCATTATTGTACATATTTGCTTTTTTTTGTCGGCGATGGGCTCAATCGCAGTCATTATGGAAAATAATCTCAATTGTATTTTGTAACCCAATTTATTTGAATATAGAATATTTGATTTTTTTGTATGGTGTTTTCCAATCTCTGGTGTTGTTTTTTTATTTTATTTTGTACTTTTTTTTGTGTGTCGTTAAACATGGACGACAGAATTTTCTTTCTGCTTCCCAACACTTCGATTTAAATACAGGCCACTCTGTTCCCTCCTTACATTTTACATGGAACAATAACTTGTCATAGGCCTTACTTATGTGGCATCCACCCTATACTTAAAGAAAGAAATGGGAGGACCCTTCATGCTTTGATTCTTCGGGGTCCTGTAAATAGAATGCATTAATGACTCTATTACAACAAGGCAACTCAAGTGTTGCAGCTTCTTCTATTTGATAATATCCGTGCATATAAAAAATGTTGCATCATATATATATATATATATATATATATATATATATATATATATATATATATATATATATATATATATATATATATATTCTTTCTATTGCTATGAGTTTCAATGAAATTTGTGAACTGAACAACATCCCACAAATTGGAATATGATTTGCATTTGGACCATAAATAATATTTTAATATATATTAATATGACTACTATTGGAATAAATATAAACAATTTCTCTTTAAATTTTCCTTGTTTTCTCACCATCTATTATCCCTTTGTGGTTCTATATTTAGTCCCATCTCTATGGTCACGACCTCTTGGATTCGCAGATTGACAGATGCTTATCTTTATTTATATCCTCACACCATGATCCTGATCGACTGCTATCCCTTTCAATACTTAGCCAATTATCTGACCAACGGGTCCCAGGTTTGCAGTATCCAACACTTATTTACCATGTTTCGTCATATACATCTTGCACCCAAAGAACTTCCGTGATTTGCAACTTATTATTTTACTAGTGAGGATTGACCAGGGGTTCAAAAATATTGGCATTAATAGACAAACAATAAATGTTGTTATGTGAGATACTTATCCCTTTTCCCTTTTCTTCTTCCCGTTTTTTATCGCTTTGTGGTTATATACTTAGTCGCCTTTCTATGATCGCGGGTTCCAGGGTTGGCAGGCTGACATATCTTCATATCCATCTATATCCTCACATGACGAATCTGACCGACCATTGTTCCTTTCCATACTTAGCCAATTTTATGGCCGCGGTTGTTGGGTTGGCCCTTTCAAACTCTACTGCTTCTTGTTCCATGATATACATCTTGCACTCAAAACTTCTGTGATCTACAATTCCATCGCGGACTCCTCGAACTCGCAACCTTCACTCTACCAGGGTTCACAAATGTTTCAAAGTATCTGTCGCTTCCTTCCATCCCCACTAACTTCATGCCCTTCCAAAAATACATTTATTATGGTCTTACTAGTGACAACTGAACACACTGGTACGAAACAATTGGCACCCAGACCTCCGCCATATATAAATTGATTGTTGGACTCCGACATCGTCCCCTCTTCTTTGTTACACATTATGCATTCAAATGTTATGAGCACTACAATTTGATCATTGGGGCCTCACATCTTCTGGGGCGACCTTGTCACCCTATTTTGGATCCTCTCATTGGCGGGTTCACGAAATCTCCAATTCCTAGTAACTGTTTTCTATTCTAGACATCCTCATACTTCTTTCCAAATATGCAACACCAAAGGTTTAATGCTAAGATGCCATCATGCATCTATTGTATCTCTTGAAGATATTTGAGATATCTCTGTATCATTTCTTTATTATATCTTCACTCTCATTTCGTGCCGAAAATAATCTAGATCAATGGTATCAGAGTAGGTTGCTCTTGATTGTTTTTTAGTGCGTGTCCCCAACGAGGTCTGAGTATAGAAAGTTGGTTCTTGAGCTTGTATCTCTTGAAGACAATCTATCTCGCACGTCCAAGAAACCCTCCATGGCGGAAGAAAAGAAAAATGACAGAGCATATGATTCTATTAATCTGTTGCTTGAGAAATCTCTCACGCAACAGAGGGACGAAATGATGGAGAATTTTTCCCACATCCTTCAAAGCCTGTCGATAAGAACATGCACGTCTTCATCCAAATACCACTTTGGAAGTACCTCGCCTTTCAATGTACAAGCTAATTTTGATATTCCCATATTTGAAGGACAGATAGATGCAGATGCCTTAGAAAAATGGTTAAATCTGCTAGAAGGTTATTTCTTTGTTCATAATTTCTCTGACAGGGAAAAGATCACCTTTGCACTCCTTAAGGCTCTCCCCCATGTCAAACATTGGTGGGAAACTTATTGGGAGAAAGGTTCCACAGAGGAGTCTGGAATATATGGGGTCAAACCCACTTGGGATTTTTTTGTGGATGCGATAAAGGAATAGTATTACCCTATTGGCAACTATGAGGACCAGTACATGAGATGGACTACACTGTGGCAAGAAAGGGGCCAAACATTTATGGAGTTCACCAATATCTTCCATACCTTGCACACAAAGTTGGGTATCAAAGACTCCGAATGACATTTGGTTCTAAAATATCGTGGGGCTCTACACAGATACATCCAAACTGAAATGGATTTTCTATACATCTCATCACTCGATTTTGCTTATCGATATGTTGTTAAAATCATGTAGAATTATAAGCACCAGAACAAACAGGAGTTCAGGTCCGCAAATCCGCAACAACCAAAGTATGATAAAGACGACCCTAACAAACAACATCTCGAAAACCATTACAAGCCACATGAAAAGAAGGGTCACAGAAAGACGAAGAAGGACACTGGAAAATTGTGTGATTTCCACAAAATCCCCTGGCACAACATTGATGAATGTCTCTCAAAACAGTCATTGGTGATCGAGATAAAATACAAGGAGCTGAACCCTGATTCGGAATTTGATTCTAAAAATAATGATAGAAGACATATCATCGATGCATACCCCACTACTATTTTTGCGACTGCAAGAATTCAACCAGAAGAACCAATGGATTCTAAAGAGGGGGAGCGCCTTTTTCATTCATAGATGTGGGTGAAGGGGAACCCTCTACATTTTATTTTTGATAGTGTAAGATAGAAGAACCTCATCTCAGTAGAGGTCGTCAAACAGTTGGGATTGTCGAAAACACCACACCCGCATCCATACAACATATGGTGGCTTCGCCAGGGATGAGATCTTTGTGTCATCCAACAACGTCGATTGTCATATGGCATCCAACCCTTCAAGGATGAGGTATTGTGTGATGTTTCCCCCCTGGATGTCTTTGATTTTCTCTTGGGCCACCCATATATGTGGAAGCACCATTTTTTTTATAAGTCTTGACCTCGTAGTGTCACTATTACTCTGGGGGGTCATCTCTACAGGATACGAGAGGTAATTATGACTATTGTCCCACATAAACAGTGTTGCAAGGTAGTATCTCATACTAAAAAATTCAACTTCTTCACAGTATGTTCAAAGCGTGAACATAAGAACACCACTGCAGCCTTAGTCCAAGCACCTTCTGTCCAACAAAAGAAGGTCGACAAGATTGCAACAAAGTGTAAAGCTTCCTTCTACACACAGGCATCTCATGTATCCATACTGGTTAAAAATTTCCAACCCTTCCAGCCACAGGTTTGTGATAGCCTTCAACAAGCTATGCAATGCAACTTCTCCAACAAGGCAAGCAACTCATCAAGATGTAGATTCAGAAAACGCTTTTCCCTCTCCCATGGGAACTCAACGCAATGGATACCATTGCTTCCTAAGGAGGGAGGATTGATCCAGGTGGATATTGGTGGCCACCCACCTTTTCCAACTAGCTCGAAATAGTTTTCTGACAATTTTGGTCATTTACTATTTTTAGCAATTTTTAACTTTCGGGGCCATTTTGAGGGCCTAAATGAAGGTTTTTCAAGATCGATATTCTCAATTATTTCTGAAGGCTCTGATTGAGCCCCCAAAATGAACCTCCTTGATGATAAATTTCCAACGATATATCGTGCGCCCAAAATGGAGATCATATGCTAAAGTTACTCCCTTGGGAAGTTGATACACCAAACTACCCAAAACGGGGTCCATAAAATTGTTGCCTTTTCATCTTCCGGGGTTAGGTTTTTGGACTTTCTTTATGATAAAAAGGCCTTTGAAGCCTCATTGTAAAATCAACTTCTTGTGAATGTGAGTAGAGGACACGTCTCTTCTCAGAGATAAGTTGCCACCATTCTAGCGAGTCTTTCACTCTGTATTTTTACAGTCTTTGTACATTTTCACTCATTAATAGAAAATTATGTATTACTATATCTCTGTGTTTATGGTTGCATCTCTGATACATTTCTCTTATATTATTGGATATCCGAGATATCTTTGTACATTAATTTATTATATCTCCCCTCTCATTTCGTGCCGAAAATAATCTGGATCAATCAAGAGTCAGTGTCTTACAACTATTTACACTTCTACCTAGGTAGGTCATGGAAGGCTAGGTAAGGTAGGTTTACAAGTAGGTTAAGCATCCAGATTTAGGACAAGTGGGGCCCCCATTTATTCTGGTGCATAAGAGTATGAAATAAAAAGGGGATTTTTTGTGGTCACAACAAGCAACAAATACATATAAGGGATGGCATTGTAACTGGCAATTATCTTAGAAGAAAATATAAGGCTGAGATTGGTAATGAGAATATTTTAATTCTACATATACATGTATAACAATTATTGGATTGTCAAATCCCACTAGCATGATTGGATTTCGAGGGTTTTGTTTTGTAAGGAGACCAAGGTTTGAAATGTGTGGTAGTTCGGATAAGACACCCAAAAAATTCCATCCATGTTAAGGGTTAATGTGGCCCAAGCCAAGTGTGATCCCTGGCTGATTTTGACAGCTTATATGCCCTTGGGTCATGGTTTCTTATACCAAAGTCTTCTCCCGCAGATAACGAACACACTGGAAAACAAAAAGTAATAATAATTATTGGCTTAGTGAAAAAACCATAGAGAATGCAATAAGGTAACCTACCACATCATGAGATGGAAAAAAAATCAAGTATTTGAGGATTTCAAAAACATCCCAAATTCATATCAATTAAGAATGAATATGGGGACATCAGAAAAGGGATAAGAGAAAATTGAGTAGGTCCATACTAAGTTATTAGGTGGATAAAATGGGTTAGCACTAGTGAATAGTAAATTAAGACTACAAACAACATTAGTTGGAGTAGAGATAAATTGGAATGATTTTGAGAAGGAAACATAATTTGCGAAGGAAAATGATGAGAATAAGGGAAATATGATTGAAAATGTGGACTACCTGGTCCACAAGTAGGAAGGAAAAGGACTCAACCCACTATTGGATTTTCAGTTGCTCATGAAAATTGGCTTCGAGAGAGAGGGCTGGTTTAGATCTAAGCAATTCTCCCTTTCCCAAATATGTATGAGGGTTTTTATTCCATGGATCATTCTTATTCTTCCCTACAGTTCTTTCCTCAAATTCTTACAAAAGATTATTTCTCTCTTATTCCCACTAGAAATGTCTCCTTCTCCTTCACATCTACTTGACATTATCACTCAATATTGTAGAGGAAAAATATGAGAAAAAATGTGTATAGTACAAAACTGTAGATGGAAAAAGTGTATAGGACAAGAGTTCAAAGGAAAAAATCACAAGGGATGAAGAATCAAAAGTAGAAAATAAGAAAGTAGATAAAGTTGAAGACAGAGCACAATAAAGGACCCATTGAGATGGGATGAAGAGAGGTGGGCCTTGAAGGGAAGAAGTGAAAGAGATAAGTGATGAATAAATAAAGGAAAATAAACATGAAAATTATAAAACCAGACAAGTTACGAAGCAACAAGTCCCTACCCAGAAGGGAAGAAGGTATAAAGCACATGATTCTAGTAGAACCAAATATAATGAAAAAAGAAATCATGAAGACTTTGTATATGTGCACGTGAAACTAGAGGAAATGCTACATTGTGAAGTATAATGTTATATTGAAGTTGGAGTTCAGTTGTACATTTAAGAATTTAGATATAAGTGGTTTTATTTTATTAGTAAAGTGCACATATTTGAGACAAAAAATGATGACAAAAACATAAAGTGTTGGAAATGAAGGCTTGTTCTTGTCTGAATTGTTAGTCCACAAACAAATCCATAATCAATTTCTGAAAACCTCATCACACTAACGATCTACTTATCAATCCTTATTTATTTTTTTGACTGGGAACTCTTCATCTGTCTGTTCTTTTTTAGTTAAATGTAGACAATTTTTTTATTAAAAAATCCAGTAAAATCCGTGATTGTGTCTCAGGTTTAAACACATATGTACACATAAGTAACCCATGTTTAGACTACTCTGTTAAGTTGAAACTTATGGTATCTCCATTTAGATTAAATATTGAAAAAATGAAAATATAAAATATTTAGAATACGACCAAATTATTTTAATGGAGTGAAATTTAGTATAATTTTTTTTTTGAGGAGAAAGATTTGACCGACTGATAAAATTGAATATCATTACTTATTTTCCACATGTCCACATACACGTGGGGTAGGAATCGGTGAAGAGATGGAGCATAGTCCATATGTAATGTGTTATGATGCCACATTACAATGTATGTTGGGTCGTCTTAAAGCTTTCGTTCCTCCCCATAACTTTTATTGTATGTTGTCATGGTGCACACAAACATGCAAATTATTGGCACTCTGAAAACCATTTGGAAATTGTATATATAATCATTATGTTCATAAAACTACTAATTGCACATTCATTAATATTTGAAGATATCGAGGAGATATGTCAACTCTTTATGTAATTATTGCATTCTGATTGATTAATTCGCCTGGTTGGATTGGATTGATAGGAATGATCTGATTCGTCATTAATTTGTAAGAAGCCATTGCGAGCCATGAATTTTCTGATTGATTAATGCTTGTTATGATTTCAGCCATGTTATACGCCTGCCTTTGGCACCATGTCATTCTCCCATGCAAAATCATGGCGGAATCCTTGTTTTTTGTAAGTCCACTTCTAAAGAGAAAAGAGAAAGATAAGTATAAAGGAGTATATATATTCCATTAAGATCTCTTGAATGATTTTTGTACTAATAAAAATAGGGGGAATATCTTGGTCTTTTGAAAAGAAGTTCCAAAAATATGATATGATGTAAAGAAGAATTTGAACATGTCCAGCCGAAGATTATTGATGTTAGATCAGTCTTAGACAACTACTATAGTAGCTCATGCATCTCTCGATTGGCCATTTTTTTGCTCGGTTTGTATTATGTAAAATACTATCTAATTTTAAAATAGAGAGAGAATACACGTAAGAATAATATGAGAGCTTAAAATATATAATTTTATACATGATAAATAAAAGCGCAGATTCATGGTGTGCCAATATTCTTGTATCTTTAAGCTTTCATCGACCAGAGCACGGCTTTAGTAAACTGTCCATGAAAAATTACATCCTACCCAAAATGAGATAAAAGGACTTGACACTGTAAATTTTTTTCATAGTCCTCTCAAAACACACACACAACCCATGAAATTTCTTTCTTTGTCATTTTTTAATTTGGAATGGGATGTGTGAAACAGGGCTAATGAAAGTTCTGGAAATAGTCGCTTATTTTGTGCATTATATATAGTGAGAATTGAGTTGAATATATAACTTTGATTTATCCTTTGTGTTAGCGTCAGAAGTCACTCCTGGATTGCAGCAGGAGCAGAGCCTTGCGCCCATCAGTTTATGTCACGATTTGTTTATAAAAGGGGTGATCGAATGGAAGTTAACTCAAAACAATATTGTTCTAACTCCGAAACTAGGCCAGGCATGCATGGGCAAGTGAGGTCTTAGATAAACTTCAGATAGTGAGTTATAGTAAGGGTGAATAGGGGGAAGACTTGTATAAGAGAAATACAAAGGTCTGTCATAAACATCACGTTTCTAACAGACTGTAGGAGAAAACATCTAAATGAAAGATCTTCTTACATTCAAACACAAAAAACCGAAGAATACAACAATGCAACAATAAATCCTTTATCGTAACATAATTTCAATAATTCATGTGAATCAGTCAATCATGAATTCCCTCAGTATGAGATGAAAATTAGATGGGGTAAGAAAATTGTCTGTCATTAAACAAGAAATCTTACATACAGATGCATAACCAGAGAACTAGATTGTCTGTCAAAACTTTACAATCGGGAGCTTCCCTCTACCATCGATCCTTCGAAAAATATCAAAACTAAGTATATATACTCCTAGACATTTTCCCAACAGAAGCCTCCTAGAATTTTGGGATGAGGTGTCTCTTCAATCAAATATGGCCTGCACTCCTCTGTCATATGCCACCTTAATTCTGCATGGATCACGCCAGGGGGTAGCTGAGCCCTTAAATGTTGAATTAGCGTGCACAGGCTTCCCTGGTGAGTCGAGGACTCGGCATGGATTCTGTGGAAAGAACCAGTACATAGGACCATCTCGGGCAGACTTCCCGTCGGGACATCCATACCTTGCAATTAACGAGTGAGGTGAGGTTTCAACCAACCTCTCTCTTCTTCATTTACTCCGAGCAGGTATCAGGGTTGAGATCAAGTTGAACTGGCACCTGGAGAACACAGTGATCCCTTCTGCAGCTATACCCAGTGCTTCGGCCCTTTGCACAGCTCTTTCTATCGCCTCTAAGCGACTACGGGCTGTGACCTTGTGCCTATCTCCAAAGGTGATTTCGGCGTTTCCGGGTTCGTGGATAGGAAGGAGAAACTCCTTTCTCTTCAAAGTTGCGATGGGGAAAATGCCAAGAGGGCCTGATGGGTGCCACGTGCCCCTCTCTGATCTGATGGTCCTGAACTAATTCGGTAATACTGTGGGCCCGGGTCCGGGATGTCTTCGACGCTTCGCATCTCGGGGATATGAAAGAGCTGCTCTTTGTGCTTCAAAGTCACGATGGGCAAAAAGGCAAAGAGCCTAATTGTGCACCACGTGTCCCTCCGAGATGAACGGCTAAGATCGATCTCGGCTCTTTGGGGACCCGTCTTGCCAAATGATAAACCTTAGCACCCCTCCTCCATGCCTGCTCCTTTGTGACCAGGCGGAAAAACCATGGGCCCGACTCTGGGTGCTTTTGGCGCTTCAGGGTTCGGGGTTTTAAGATGTGAGATGACGAGGAACCTTTACCCTTCGAACTCCCGAATGCCGATATGCCATCGTGACTAGATCTTGCGCCATGCATCACTAGATCGGACGACCCAGATTTTGTCTTGAAATATAGGTGCTTTCTCTAACGCTATATCTCGGGTAACTTGGTAGCCCCGAGATCCCGGTGACCATCGATCAGCTTTATAGATGGGTCTCAATTGCTTGACAACAAAACTTCGCCCGCTCGCTTGACTTGTAACCTGAAAAGAGATTTTTTCGTGCTGCGCTTGGGCACTTCTCGTGCAACCTGCATACCTGGGTACTTGTTTGCCCAAGACAAAAATTGTTGCTAACATTAGGCTCCATGGGGAATAGAGTCATCCTTGTGATGCTCTAAGAACTCATTTGCAGCTTCAGTGCCTTGCTATTGGGCTATGGAGTCATTTACTAAGCCGAAAATAATAAAAAGGAAAATGAACAAAGAACCAAAAGGACAATATTTACAAACAAAGGAGCCGTCTAAGGCTCAAACAAAAAAATTCTTCAGAAAATGCCCATTTACTGGGCTGTTGAAAACCTCTTCACCCTCCAAATCCTGCAACCTGTATGTGTTGTTTGAGAAAACCTCAGAGATTTTGAAAGGCCCAATCCATAGGGTGTCGAACTTGTCGTGTTTGTCCTTATCTTGCATGGGTGCATCCCACTTGAGCACCAAATCCTCGATCTCAAACTCTTTCTTCTTGACTTTCCTGTCAAAAGCCAGTTTGACCTTTTGTTGATGGTCTTGAATTCTGTCCATTACCTACTCTCTGGCCTGCTGGACTTCCACCAGTTGGTGAACTCTTTTGATCATGTCATCAAGCTCTTCTTGATGATCCTGGAAGAACTTTGCTACATGAATGGCTAGCTGAGAAGGGAAAACAACTTCTGCTCCATAAACTAATTGGAAAGGGGAGATGCCTATAGATCTCTTTGTGGTCACTCAATCGGCCCATAGAGCGAATTTCAACTTTGAATCCCAGGCCCTTTTGTTGTCCTCTAATAGTCTTTTGATGATCCTTATCAGGCTTTTGTTGGAGGACTCCGCTAAACCATTGCCCTGGGGATAGTATGGGGTGGAGTGAATCAGTTTGATCCCAAATTGCTCACAAAACTTGGCTAGCGGCTTGGCCTTGAATGAGTCTGCGTTATCAGTAACAATCTTTCTTGGGCAGACGAATCTTGTGATGAGGTCTTCCAGGAATCCAATAATTACCTTGTGGGAAGCACTCTTGGTGGGGATAGATTCGATCCACTTAGTAAATAAATCTGTAGCAGTCAGGATCCATCTGTGTTGCCCATTGAAAGCAGGGTGGATTTCTCCAATAAAATCTAGGCCCCATTGCTGGAAAGGTCCCGAAACAACTATAGGCTTTAAAGGCAGATATTTGAGCTGTTGCTTTCCTGAAAACTTTGGCATGGGATGCAGGCTCTAACTTCTCTACAGACATCAGTGAACAAGGTGGGCCAGTAGTACCCATCTCTGAGAATTTTGTGAGCTTTGGTCTTTCAGAAATGGTGCCCTCTGCATAGGCCATTGTGAAATTCAACCATGATCCTCTCAGCCTCTTGTGGATTCATGCATTTTAAAAGATCCCCCAGGGGGTCTTTCTGGTATAAAATTTGATCGACAAGGCATTATCTGACTTCTTTGAGCTTCAGAGCTCTTGCCTTGTTTCTTTGCAGGCCATCTGGAGGCTGCAACTCCTGCAAAAAATATATGACATCCTTATACCAAGGACATCAAGCCAACAGGGGTTCTGTTTGAGGGTCTACATCAGACAGCTGATTCTGCTGATTTTTTGAACATGCATTGATGAAATCTACCCCCAAGGCTTTGTAATTTTCTTCAGCCAACAACTTGGCTAAGCCTTGACCTTTGATCAATTTGGTAGGCCTTATTTCCAAGTCAAACTCCAGGATCTTGGCTATCCACTTACTCCTCCTCTTGTCTATGTTGGGCTGTACAAGGATGTCCTTCACAGATGCTGAAGGAACATATGTGGTCACTTTTGAGTGCAAGACGTAGACTCTGAAAGATTTGAGAGATTTCACTAAGGCATAGGCATGCTTCTCCATGATTTCATACCTGATCTCTGCATCTCTTAATGCCTTGCTGAAGAAGGAAATGGGTTTCTCTCGCCCTTCCTCATTTTCCTGCAACAAGACCACTGCTACTGTATCAAAATAAGCAAAAGAGAAAATTAGGAAATCTTTGGAATAGTCAGGACTGATCAACACAGGTGCCTCAGTCAATGCCCTTTTATTTGGACAAAAGATTCCATGGGTTCAGCGGTCCATTTCACTTCATTTCCCTTCCTGAGCATGGATGTGATGTGTTTCACCAGCTCAGCAAAATTTGAGACGAATCTCCTTAGAAAATTAATCTTCCCCAAAAAGGCTTGAACTTCCTTCTTAGATCTAGGAAGTGACAGGATCTGAATTTCCTCTACCCTGCTAGGATCAATCCTCACTCCCTCTACTGATACTATATGGCCTAATAGCTTCCCTTCCTTCATAGCAAACAAAGATTTCTTGGGATTTAGGGAAAGGCCAAACCTTCGACACTTCAAGAAAACTTTCCTCAGGTGACAGCAGTGCTCTTTATCTGACCTCGAGAAGACTATGATGTCATCCAAATAGATTACCACAAATTGATATTTCTCCCCGATGAAGGCTATGTCCATGGCTCATTGAAATGTTGCTCCTGCATTCATCAACCCAAAAGGCATTTTGGCATACATGAATGTGCCCCAAGGAGTGGTGAAGGTCATTTTTTCTTTGTCCTCAGGCATGACTGATATCTGATTATAACCAGAAAAACCATCGATCATGGATATCCTAGATGCACCGGTTACCCTATGCAATATGTGTTCCATGTTGGGAAAGGGATAATTGTCTTTCTTTGAGCTCCTGTTCAGGTTCCTGAAATCGACACAAAGCCTGATTTCTCCACTTTTCTTCCTCACCGGGACCAAATTGGCCACCCATTTAGAATATCTCAAGGGGACAATGATTTGGGCATCTAACAATTTCTTCACTTCTCTCTCCATGACGGGAAACAACATGGGATTTATCTGTCTCAGCTTCTGCCTGAATGGCCTAGCCTCTTCGTTCAGTGGGATCTTGTGCTCAATGACAGATGTGTTATAAGTCTTGAGGTCTTCATAGGCCCACGCAAACAGATCAATGAATTCCTTTAATAACTCAGTATACTCCACCTTCTGTTCATTGGTTAGGCTGCTTGATAATTTGACAAACTCAGGCTCCTCCTATGTGCCAATGTTGCATTCGGCTGTATCAACATCTTCATTTGAAACACTACCCTTTACTGCCACATCATTCTTGTCAAACAGTCTTTCTAAAGGGACTAGTCCCCTCAGAATGTGATTGCTAGGCAGATGAATAATCTGGTGATTAGAAATTTCATTTAAAAACACCTCAGGGTGAGGGTCACCTTCCGGGTCAGGATCTTGATCAATGTGTAACGTAGAAAATTCATCAAAAGATTGGAGAATTTTTTCGATTTCCAGATCATCTTCGAATACCTTCCAATGCTTGATATTGTCCGGTACAGAGGGCCTATATTTTATTTCAACATCATACTTGACCATAGGCGGCAAAGGAACTTTGAGAAAACTAGCTGAGACAACTAAAGAATCAGCTGAAGTGTTTTCCCCCCTCCAAATGAAAGAAATGATAAAAGCCAAGAAGAAATTATCAATCATGTCCCATACCTCATTTCTGTAATTTCTGAGCTAGGGGTTATTAACACGATAAGCATTTCTGACTTGCTGGATAATCAACTCAACATCTCCAAATATTGCTATCTCTTTAATTCCCATTTCTTTTGCATCCCTCATACCCAGAACAAGAGCTTCATACCCTGCCACATTATTGGTGGTTTCAAATTCTAGCTTGTATGACAGGGATATGGTCTCTTAAGAAGGTGACATGAAAACTACTCTGGTGCCAGCGCCTTCGCTAGAAGAAGCTCCGTCGAAAAACATCTTCCAAATAGAGATGGTTGGAGGGGGAATCAGATAATTAAGACTGAGCTGCTTTTTGACTTGGAAAGGTTCTTCAGGAGCATCAGTGAGCTACAATAAACTATACCCCAAATCGGTGTCAAGTGAAAAGATGGGGTGATTGTTGGGGTTTGCTTCGTCACTAACAATGTAGGCCAGCTGAGCTTCCCTATATAACCTCCTTTGTTCCCCTCCGAAGACTGGAATGGTGGCATACGTGAGATCCATCTGTAATGTTCCTCCAAGATTTTTAATCCAATATCTTGACAACAACATGCCAAACTTGGGGGGGACATCAGCTACCACAATATCCATGACCACACTCTTCATGGGCAGATGAAACAAAGAAACCACCAGGTCTTTGATGACTCCCAGACACTGCACTCTCATTGAATCGAAAGAGTACAAATCATGATAAGTCTTTGTCACTTCCAATCCCAATTCTTCCATTACTATTTTGGGCATAAGGTTATGGGAAGCCCCTGAATCCATGAGGTAGTTATGCAGCACTTTATCATGTATGTTTAGGGATGTATAGAAAGGAGGGGATGAATCATCTCTATCTTCTACCATGGGACCTAGGACAACTTCCAGCTTTTCATCTTGGAGATTTATTGAGTCCGTGGAAGGCTGGGGGGGCTCAGATTGTAGCAGCTTGGAGAGGGACTTTTTAAAATCTTTGTTTTTAACTAGTTCAGATAGGGGTACATGAATTCTAATCTTCTGAATCTCATGCTCAAAACTAAAGGAGGAGAGAGACTTAGGAGCTTCCCTTACCTTAGAGATAGGTACCTTGGCTGCTGGCGAAGCATTCTGAGTTTTCTTTTCTTTAGTAGTGGTTGTTGCAGCTTTAGTAGGCCTTTCCACTACGAGGGGATGATCTTGTCTATCAAAATTCCCTTCTTTCTTTTTTGACCTAAGATTATATCTGTTAGGAGTGTTGCTGGCTTTTTCCCCTCTACTCAACTCGTTGATTTGAGTGTTGATAAGGGATTCTTCATATGCAGATTGAGTCAAATGAGGAAATGGGGAAGTGTCCTCGATGCAGTGGATCTCAGGGTCGAGTTCATCCACCTCCTCCCCTTCCTCATGAGAAACTAGGTTGTTCTGGAG
>ML785138.1:1252527-1287999 GCA_009831015.1 Picea engelmannii
TCTTCATATGCAGATTGAGTCAAATGAGGAAATGGGGAAGTGTCCTCGATGCAGTGGATCTCAGGGTCGAGTTCATCCACCTCCTCCCCTTCCTCATGAGAAACTAGGTTGTTCTGGAGAGGGGTTTGAATCCTCTGATCATCCCTATCTCTACTCCTTTGTTCCCTTGGGAAAGCCTGTGGCACATTGTTATTAGGCTTCTTGAAACCTCTACTATCTATATTTTGGGGATTTTTGTAGATGGGCTTCCCTTCTAATTCCCACCTTTCCATCCTGGCAGAAAGTGATTTTAGCATTCTAGTTGTCTCATCTATCTGAAGGGGCAAGGGAGAGGAACTAGATGGGGAAGCTTTAGGCCTCTGCCTGGATATGTTTCTATCAGCAGTGTTCCTGAGTCGGTCAATAGCCAATATGTTAGATTTTACCTCCACGGATGCATCCTGCATGTGGGCTAGAGTAGTGGATCTTCTTTCCCTCAACAGGAGGCAGAAATCGGGATCAAAGGCGCTAGTGTAAGTGATATTTGCAGAGGCTTCTGAGGGTTTAATCTCAGCAGGGATTTTATTGTACATTTTATTGAATCTCTTGGAGAAGTCAGAGACAGACTCTCCTTCTTTTCTCTTCAAAGACCCAAACTCTGTCATGTAATACATGAAGTCTTTTTTATCTCCCCACTGTCTCAAAAAGGCACTATCCAAATCTTTGATCCCATCAATAGATCCAGGAGGGAGGGCCTTAAACCATTTTCTAGCCTCGCCTTGAAGACTATGGACAAAAATCCTCATCCATACGTCTGCATGCATGATAACATTATCATCTGTAAAACTGTAAAATGCTTCTAGGTGTTCTTTTGCAGTTATGTCCCCCTCGCTTGTAAAATTGGGCAGCTGCTTGAGGTAACCATCTGCTGGGAGTGCATTGAGAGGCTGAGGTAACACAAGGGGAGCATACCTAGCGGCTATAATAGCCTCCATTCTGGTCATAGGGGGATTTTCTCTTGCCATAGGGATATTACATGGAGAAGAACTTGGAGGAGAAGGAGCTCGAAAAGGGGATACTAGGGATGAGCTTCTAGGTGGAATAGGAAACAATAGGGGATTTAGGGAGAAGGCTAATGGGCTTAAGTCAGAAGATGCTTCTCTTTGAGCAGAAGTGACAACAGTAACCAGGGGAGGAGTGATAAAGCTAGGAGTGGGGAAATCTCCTGTGGTCCTGGGTCTACGCCAAGGTACAGCTTCAGGGGAGAGGGGTAAGACAAGGATTTCTCCCTCCAATCCTAGACCAGAGGGGAAAAACTCAACAGGAACACTCCCGAAATTCAGGAAACGGGAAACTTCAGAAAAAGGTCTGCTAAGAAACTGAGGAGGAGAAAATGGAGTTCCTACAGAAGGATATGGCGGATTACCTGGTTCGACGGTGAAAGATTTTCCTTCAGAGGCCTTTCCTTTCCTGAGAACCACCTCCGAATCAGTTTCAGGTGTAGATAGAGGAAGTTGTGGATGGGATCACGTGTGCCTGCCTCTGAAAGCCACAATTAAAATGACAGGATCACCACAGTGGATTCGTCACAATGGAGTCACCAGGTGCACAGTAGCAATCTTTAGAGGCCCTGATAACTGATGCACCTTCAGAATCAGAGGCTCAATGTCGTTCAATCTCATGGAAAATTTTCAACTTTGTCCCCGACAACAGAGCCAGAAATGTTAGCGTCAGAAGTCACTCCTGGATTGCAGCAGGAGCAGAGCCTGACGCCCATCAGTTTATGTCACGATTTTTTTATAAAAGGGGTGATCGAATGGAAGTTAACTCAAAACAATATTGTTCTAACTCCGAAACTAGGCCAGGCATGCATGGGCAAGTGAGGTCTTAGATAAACTTCAGACAGTGAGTTGTAGTAAGGGTGAATAGGGGGAAGACTTGTATAAGAGAAATGCAAAGGTCTGCCGTAAACATCAGGTTTCTAACAGACTGTAGGAGAAAACATCTAAACACAAGATCTTCTTACATTCAAACACAGAAAACCAGAGAATACAACAATGCAACAATAAATCCTTTATAGTAACATAATTGCAATAATTCATGTGAATTAGTCAATCATGAATTCCCTCAGTATGAGATGAAAACTAGATGGGGTAAGAAAATTGTTTGTCATTAAACAAGAAATCTTACATACAGATGCATAACCAGAGAACTAGAGTGTCTGTCCAAACTTTACAATCAGGAGCTTCCCTCTACCATCGATCCTTCGAAAAATATCAAAACTAAGTGTATATACTCCTAGAAATTTGCCCAACAGAGGCCTCCTAGACTTTCGGGATGAGGCATCTCTTCAATCAAATCTGGCCTGCACTCCTCTGTCATACACCACCTTAATTGTGCATGGATCATTCCAAGGGGTAGCTGAGCCCTTAAATGATGAATTAGCGTGCGCAGGCTTCCCTGGTGAGTCGAGGACTCGACATGGCTTCTGTGGAAAGAACCAGTACAGAGGAAGACTTCCCGCTGGGACATCCATACCTTGCAATTAACGAGTGAGGTGAGGTTTCAACCACCCTCTCTCTTCTTCATTTACTCTGAGTAGGTATCAGGGTTGAGATCAATTTGAACTGGCGCCTAGAGAACACGGTGATCCCTTCTGCAGCTATACCCGACGCTTCGACCCTTTGCGCAGCTCTTTCTATCGCCTCCAAGCGACTACGGGCTGTGACCTTGTGCCTATCTCCAAAGGTGATTTCGGCATTTCGGGGTTCGTGGATAGGAAGGAGCAGCTCCTTTCTCTTCAAAGTTGCGATGGGAGAAATGTCAAGAGGGCCTAATGGGTGCCACGCGCCCCTCTCTGATCTAATGGTCCTAAACTAATTCGATAATACTGTGGGCCCGGGTCCGGGACGTCTTTGACGCTTTGCATCTTTGGGATATGAAAGAGCTGCTCTTTGCACTTCGAAGTCACCATGGGTAAAAAGGCAAAGAGCCTAATCGCGCACCACGTGTCCCTCCGGGATGAACGACTAAGATCACTCTTAGCTCTTCGGGACCCATCTTACCAAATGATAAACCTTAGCACCCCTCCTCCAGGCCTTCTCCTTTGTGACCAGGCGCCAAAACCATGGGCCCGACTCTGGGTGCTTTCGATGCTTCATGGTTCAGGGTTTCGAGATGTGAGATTACGAGGAACCTTTACCCTTCGAACTCCCGAATGCCGATATGCCGTCGTGACTAGATCTTGCGCCATGCGTCACTGGATCGGACGACCCAGATTTTGTCTTGAAATATAGCTGCTTTCTCTGACGCTATAGCTCGGGTAACTTGGTATCCCCGAGATCCCGGAGACAATTGATCAGCTTTATAGATGGGTCTCGGCCGCTTGACAACAAAACTTCGCCCGCTCGCTTGACTTGTAACCTGTAAAGAGATTCTTCCGTGTTGCGCTTGGGCGCTTCTCGTGCAACCTGCAAACCTAGGTACTTTTGTGCCTAAGACAAAAATTGTTGCTAACACTTTGTTATTCCTTAATTTGGAATGGGATGTTCAAGATTGTAATACTCGCAATATGCTTATGTTATAACTTACAATATGATGATATTGGTATTTTTTAATAATTTGTAATTATTCAATTTAATTGTGTGTTAAACACATTGATTGATTGTATATGTTATAAAGAATATTGAAGGGTGAGCTACATTAAATAACAAATATTGAACAGTGATCTTGAAGATGATTTATTAAACTCTTGCTATGTGCATTGCATGGCATGTAGTGGTCTCCACCTAGTACGCATATTGGCATGCAGTTTTCATGTATCATATTCATACATCGCTCTACACTTGGTTTGGCTTGTGGCTCATCACCCAGGTTCAATCCCAAGTGATGTTTAATGTAGCATGGCGGAGCAAAGGATTACTCCAAAGAAAAATAGCAGTCGCCTTGCTTACCATAATTCATTTCAAACTCCAATTTGGCAAAGAACAACTTGCGAAGAAACTGACACAGAAATATATTTTTCACTTGTTCTTTCGAGGATAACATCATCTCAGATAGTGAATGGTGGAGAAACTCTATTTCCTCCAGCAGAAATGACAAGGTTTAGATATAATATGGTCTTCTCCATATTCAGAAGAGATGGAGCAAGGATCGTCAAAGGTCTCTTCTTAGAAGAGTTAGGTTTAGTTATGCCTTCAGAGAGAGTGAGTATTATTCCCCGTCGAGGCACCCTCACGAGACGAAGCATAATTCAATTCAATTCATTTCCTTGTTGGAGTAAGTTTAAAATGTTTTTGTAGTTAGGTAATTATCTATATCCCTCCTCGTTCCGCTCAGAATCTGGTCATTTCTTAATGAAGGGAGAGAATGACAACACAAACCACCAAAAGGAAATGCACAAATCAATTCAATGATTGGTTTAAAGTCTTGAGCATATTGATGAAAGAGACTCCAATTTTACCTTGGAGAAATATCTCATGCAGGTAGATGTGATTTCAATGCAAAAGTAACAACAATAAGAAGGATCCTCTCTAGTGGCCTCTTAATCCTAACTCTAATGGCAGTTTGAAGAATACTGGGACGACTAGGTTTTATTTTTCCAGGTATGACTATGGTTTTATTTGTAAATAAGATTGTAAATTAAATGATTAGGGTTTTAATTGTAAATAAGAGTGTAAATTTAATATCTTATGGTTTTATTTGTAAATAGACTGTAAATTAAATGGTTAGGGTTTTATTTGTAAATACGGGTGTAAATTTAATATCTTCTGGTAATAATATTAGTTGTTCTAAATTAATTGTCTACAATTTTTCTGAGTTGTATTTATTATTAGATTCATGTAGGTGATCTAACAAGAAGAAGATAAAATGATATTCAGCAAATATGTTATCCATATGATATCATAAAATGGTAAATAATATAACAGTCAAAGACTAAGGTTGTCAATTCAAACGGGCTCCTCCAAACTGGACATCCTAAAGTTGGGGATCAACTGTGGAGTTGGGATTCTTCGACACAGTAAACATGTCCTGTAACACACCCACGGTGGGGCGTCAAAATTTCGTTCTTATTAAGAACTCAAGACCTCCATACAGGGTCTCAAATCCCATTCTGCTCGTCCAGGGATTTCCTATCACAGTCACCGCACTTAGAACTGAACTCAGAACTGGCGGATATGCCTCTCTCGAGTTCCTTGGGTGTTCATTGATTGAGGCCACGGGGCCTCCATGTGGGTCCGACTCCATAGGTTCCTTGCATGCGTCGAAACTTCATACTTCAGGTGTTTTTAACTCACCTCACTACAATTCCTCCGAAGTCCTAACACGTGGACATACACGAGTCGAATTAATGGTCCATACTCTTGTCACAGCCAATGGTTGAGATTGAATTTAGATCACGGGCTTCGGGAGTTCTCAACCCTCCACTCTTCCACTCTTTCGGAGTAATTCCGCTACATAGCGCGGGAGATGTCGACACCTAACCTTTCTAATGGACGGTTCATATGTACGTTGTTAATTTGGGCTTTGGTTCTTCCTTGGACTCTCTACTATACTATGTTCCAAATCCTTCAAAGTTCTGGAGTTCTGGACTCTCAGAGTCCCAGTCCCTTCGCCAGCCATGTTGGCTAGGTGGGCATGTACCATGGGTTGACACATAGTTAGATCAGGGTGGACACATGCCCTCACCCGGGGTGATGAACGTCACGATCCAAGGGTATTATGGGGGGTAGGTGATGCGCATGAAACCAGGTGGTACGTGGCTCGTTAAGATTGGATCCACATCACCAGGGATGACATCATTGTACCTCATCACCTTGTGTTGACCGTATTCTACATTCCTCAGATCTTGCGGTTGAGATCCAGTCACTTAGAACTATAGATCTATGACTCTGGTTACCTCAAGGTTTTGGCATTCGGGAGTAATGCTAAGAAAACTCCTCTTACCTTCTGAAACATCCAATCTCTAAAGTAGAGAGACTAGCGCCAGGCGTCCCCGATAGGACGACGGTTTGGAAAGGATCTGAAAGATTTCGCGATCTACTGTACTGGGTCCTTCGTGGCTCCGGCCTTTGGGGTTTCAAACCTCGGTTAAATTGGTGATATAGGTTCACCCAACCACCTGGGTAACCTCCTATCATCGGTCAATCTCACGGGACACCGAGTCTCCCATTCACCTTTAGTCCACATAAGGATAGTAAGGTCCATCTTACTCCAAAGTCCCAGACTTCTGGAGCTACGAAGCCAAGGGAACATGGCCTTCTTAGGCTTAGCCCAGGGTCACTAGGTATCAGTCATATGGGTCCTTTCGAATGGATCTCTTCTGCTCATCTTCTAAACAAAGAGATCTCCTATTTCAAGGTTTCAACTTCGCTACCCCTCCTGAGATTTACTATGAAAAGGGTTAAGAACTTGGTTTTGGAATTCTGGTCGCACAACAAATGGTTCTCAAAGAGGTATCTTCTTCGAACGGATGGTTTCGGGTCAGCACAATATCTCCTATCTCAACTATATTAAAAATTATGCCATGGGAAGCCTCCAGAGTTAAGTTGGGCATACATTCTATCGGTTGGAAGTGTAAATTCACAAGGATATGGAGGCATACACATAACATAGCGATTTCACACATAAGACATTTATAAATGCACATATGTATAAGTCCAAGTATTCATCCATTATTCCAGTTCAGTAAATAAAGCAGGGAAAATACTTATCAGAACCAGACAATGTGAAGCAACTGCATAAAGGGGTGAATGTTTCCACCCAACCATAGGCTCAGTCAATCCAAACAGATTTACCACTATCCACCCCCGAGCTGGACCACGATGCTCTGCAACACAATATTTTATTTTGTCTCAACAATAGTAGGGAGGGAGGTTACTCTCCTCCTCCCTTAGGATCCTGGAAATGGTTTACACGATACCAAGAAAGGAGGACCGGCCTTGTTTATCAACTTGTATCATAACCTCCTCCACCATTTCCTATGACCAGAATGCTTATCTCCAATTTTTCCTTGAACCCGAGAGATTCACCTCTCGTCTCTACACTTTTCACAGGTCTCCTTATGCCCACCACACCTTCCTTTCTTGCTTCTTTCAGAAAGGTCATGTGTGGCTTGAATTCCCAGCCCGCAACCAATTCTGGAAGCCTTACTAATGGGTGCTATGCCCGATCCCCTCATTAACTCTTGAGGAGGTCTTCCCACCTACCATCCTGATTGTAATTCATTTATGGGTCAAAGGACTGTTATGGTCCTGAGCAATTAAATCCAGTAAGTACTGGTTTGGTGAAGGTTAACACAACCATTCTTGGTCCCCTTCACCATCTCTTTGTATATCATTTGTGGTCTTTCTAAGTACACCCCCCTTCTAGCAGTCATGCAACACTTATCCATTTTCTAGTAAATAACTAGATTTACATTCATATACCTTTCAAACAAAGGTCCATCGAATCAATATTCACACATATGGAGTTTTCCATAGTCTCTTGGTCATTATACTTATATTTACAAGCTGGGGGAAACGGGGTGTTACAATTCCCTCCCCCTTAAAGGAACATTGTCCTCGATGTTCTATTTATTAACATGCTTTGTATATACAAAAGTGAAAAAAAATGGATATGCTTGTCTCATGGCATACTCCATTTCCCACGTGGCCTCATCTGGGCCAAAGTGTTTCCACTGCACCTTGACATGTGCAATGGTTCGGTTCTTGAGTGGGGTTTCCTTCCTGTCTAGTATACATTCATGTTCTGGAAGGAATTATCCCTACAATTCCACCTAGATCATAGACCAATGAATTATATGATTAGAATCATGTACATATTCCTTCAATAATGAAACATGGAAAACATTATGTGCCTTTACTGTGGGAGGGAGTGCTTGCCTATAGGCTACAGGTCCCACTCTATATAAAACTTCAAAGGGTCCACAATACCGAGGTGCCAACTTGGCACAAGCTCCCATCCTTAGGGAACTCTTCTTGGGCCTAACTCTGAGATATACATGGTCTCGTGTCTTGAATTCTCTAGGGGTTCTCTTTATGTCAGCGTAACTTTTCTGTCTATCCTGAGCGATTTTCATATTTTTCTTTATCTAAACCACTTGTTGTTCCATTTATTTCAACATTTCGAGTCTGATTGTAATTCTATACATGGGATTACTCCAGCTAACAGGAGTGTTGTACGGTCTACCATAGAGAGCTTCGAAAGGGCTCATCTTTAATGATTCTTGATAATCGGTGTTGTAGGAGAATTCTAACCGTGGCAGGTAGTCTTCCCACTTCTTAGGTTGATGCATTCCATGCATCCTTAGCATGTCTTCTAATATTTGGTTTAATCTTTATTTATGTCCATCAATTTGAGGGTGATAGGTTGTACTAAACAATAGTTTAGTCTCAAGACCATCCATCAAGGATTTCCAAAATCTTGAAGTGAATTTCATATCTCTGACAGATACGATCTTCTTAGGCATGCCATGTAGTCTGAATATCTCCTTCATGAATATGTTGGCAATATCTATTGCCTTGCAAGTCGATTTGACGGGAATGAAGTGACCGAACTTGCTTAATTTTTCCACCACTACCATGATGGCATAATTTTTCTTGGCTGATTTTGGTAATTCGGTGATGAAATCCATGGAGATGGCCTCCCATTTCCATTCCAGAATTGGTAGAGGTTGCAACAAACCTGCTAGGTTCTGGTATTCTTCCTTAACTTGTTGGCATTCTAGACATTTAGCCAAATATTGAGCTATGTCCTTTTTCAATCCAGGGCAATGGAATTGTTTCCTAGTGGTCGTGACCATTTTCTAATAATCCGGGTGGCCAGTGTATGGTATCTTTTGCAATTCATCCATTATGAACCTCTTCAAGTCGTCACAACTTGGGATATACAATTTGTTTCGGAAAGTTAGAAGACCTCCGTCCAACATCGGGTGGCCTTCATACTTTAGCCCTACGAGCTCTTGCTTTAGGTACGACGTCACAGTCTTGAAGAATGCATATGTTTCTTATGCATTCATGAATATTTACCTGACATTTGTTTCATGGGTGCTCACCATTTCCAGGTGAATTGTTTTCATACTTCTGCTAAGGGAATCAGCCACCATATTTTCCTTTCCTTTGATATGTTTGATTTCGAAATCAAACTCGCTAAGGAGATCCATCCACCTAGCTTGTCTAGAATTGAGTTTTGGTTGATCAAACAGGTGCCTCAACCCACAATGGTCTGTCATAAGTAAAAATCTCCCACCCGGGAGGTAATGCCTCCACATTTTAAATGCATGCACTATGGCAGCCAACTCTAGATCATGGGTCACATAATTGCTTTCATGCTCATTCAATTTTCTGGATTCGTAGAAAATTACGCATTCTTCTTGCATAAGGACTCCTACGAGTCCTTCCATGCAAGCATTTGTACACACGAGGTATTCATTATTAGGTTCTATGATCTTCAACATGGGTTCATGGGTCAGAAGGTATTTCAGTTCCTGAAACCTTTCTTCACACTCTGATGTCCAAGTGAATTTAACCCCCTTCTTCTGGAGGGAAGTGATTGGACAACCAATATTGGAAAATCCTTTTATGAACCTTCGATAATATCCTGCTAGGCCCATAAAGGATCTGATATCTGAAACATCCTTTGGGGTAGGCCATTCCATGATAAATTTGATCTTTTCAGGGTCTACTGCCACCCCTTCTTCAGATATAACATGGCCCAAGTAATGTATTTTTTTCTGGAAAAAGTCACACTTGCTAAACTTAGCGTAGATTTGATGCTCTCTTAGCACTTGAAGCAAAAGTCTAAGATGTTATTCATGCTCCTCTCTATTCTTGGAGTAGATTAAGATATCATCAATAAAAACCAATACAAATCTGTCTAGGAATTTGATGAGTACATTGTTCATCAAGTAAATAAAAGTGGTAGGGGCATTGGTTAATCCAAATGGCACTACCACAAATTCATAGTGACCATATCTTGTCCTGAATGTGGTTTTGTGGATGTATTCATCCTTGATTTGGACTTGATGGTATCCAGATCTCAAGTCAATCTTTGAGAAAATGGAAGCACCCCCCAATTGGTCGAACAAGTCATCGATTATTGGCAAGGGGTACTTGTTATTTACGGTTGTCTTATTGAGTTGTCTATAATCTATGCGCAGTCGGAGTGTGCCATCTTTATTTTTCACAAATAGGACTGATGCTCCCCATGGAGATACACTAGGCTGGATGTAGCCTTTGTCCATCATTTCTTTTAGCTGTAGCTTGAGATCAACTAGTTCGGGTGTACTCATCCTATAGGGTGTCCTAGATACTGGCATTGCTCCTGGTGCAAGTTCTATAGAGAAGTTAATGTCTCTTCTCGGGGGTAAACCTAGTACCTCTTCTGGAAACACATCTCTATACTCCCTTAATAGGGGGTGGTTTTCTAGGTTTGGTCTGTCATCCTCAACAGTCTCCAACACATGTATTGTGTATAGAGGACATTCCTTTCTGCAATACTTCTTCATTTGAAGGGTTGATATTCGTCTCCCTGAGACATGCTTTTAAATTCCTCGGAGGGTTATCTTTCTCCCTTCTCCATTTATACATTATAAGATTATATGGTAACCATCTAACTTAGTATTATATGCAGCTAGCCAATCCATACCAATCAACAGGTCATAAGATCCTAGGGGAAGTATGTTAAGGGTATCTTGGGTGGGAAATCCATCCATAATGAATTGGCAAGATGGTATGACCTCCGCTACTTTTCTTTTGGTGCCAGTGGCTAGTTGTACCAACCATGGCTTAGCATGTCTATGTGGCTGCAATTTTCACTTATCAACAGTCTCAGGAGCCACATAACTCAATTTAGAACCAGGGTCAATTAAAAAAGAAACTAGATGGTTGGCAATCATACCTTCCATATCCACCACTGAAGCTTGGTGGTTAGCTTGTTTATTATCCACGGCTGCATAAATTTGTGGCATACTCCTAGCCACATCATTGACGGTGGTATCTTCTTGGATGTTGTAAACTCTCTTACTGTTTTGTTGTCTATGCGGACAGTCCCTCAGTAGATGTTCTTCTACACAACCCCAACATTTCAAGGGTTCCTTCTTTGGGTTATCGGTCTTTCCTAAGGTTGATCCAAAAGGTTTATTTCCACTCTGGGAGGGGAAATTCTACTGGTGCACACTTCGGGTAGGAAGGCTCATCCTTGAATCCTTCCTATAGTTCTTAAATCTTGGGGATTTAAACCCCTTATTCTTGAACCCTGAACTATTATTCTTCTTCCAGTCCTCTCGAGGTTATGTCTGATGCCCCAATTGTTCATAACAATACCTTGCCTTCCAGATAGTGTCTTATAAGGTCTTTGGCTCATCAAATTCAATCCTGTTCTGGTAGGTATGAGGTAACCCACTGATAAATAGTTTCACTTTTACCTTTTCCTCCTTTATGTAGGGTACATACCTCAGCAACTCAAGGAATTTACTGACATATTCCTCTATGGTGAGTTGTCCCATCTTTAATTCATAGAAGTCTTTAGTCTTCTTGTCAAAATATTTTTATGATAGATACTTATTCTTGAAGTGTTTCTCAAACCATTTCCATGATAGTTCCTCTTCATGGATTCCTTTCACATTCTTAAGGTCTTCCCACCAAATGGAAGCCTTTCCATTCAGGTTGAAGGTGGTTATTTGAGCCTTCAAGTTTTCAGAGAAATCATGGACTCTGAAGTACTTCTTTAATCCAAGAAGCTAGGCTTCTGCCTCTTCCCCTTTCTTAATATCACCATCGAAAGAGGGTGGTTTGGATTTCTTGAACTCTTCATGGTCATGACTTTTGGAATTCTTTCGCTTCTTCCTTTTCCTTTGGGAATGTGAGCTAGTTTTACTACTAGAAGATCCCTCTGAGTCACCAGTTTCCTTTCCATAAGATTCTCCCAATGAGTGTCCCCTGTCTCCAGGTTGGACCTTCCTCAAGCTACTCCTCCTAGTGTGGCCACTTATGGGGCCACAATTTCATATCTTAGGTGGAATTTGACTCCTCTTCGTCTGTCATCGGTCCACATGACTGGTGGAAAGTCCATGCTACAACTGTCTCTGTATGTCAAATAAACTCTGCAACAAGACTGCATTATTTTTTTTTTCTTCTCTTTCTCTTTTATCAATCTCTCGTTGTCATCCTTGCAGCTCTGTAATTCGGCCATGAGGCTCCTTACAGTTTTAGCCATATATGGAGGAGTCTCTACCACCTTCCTCTTGTCAGATTCTTCATCTCTATTATGGGATCCATCCCCCAACTCATGGCATGTCACCATCCTTTATGCATTGTATTTTCCCACGGCTTACCAACTGCTTGAGTGTTGACAAAACACTTTCTATTAGCTAACAATATATTAGTTCATGAACAACACATAGCTCATATTTCTTAAATACACACACACACGACAAGAATCTTTCATTATTTTCTGTAAAAAGGGATTAACCAGACTTTTTAGGAAGGAAGTAAGGTAGGGTGTCACCCTTAAATCCATTTAATGTGGTTTTTACGCAACTTTTCCATGAGCCCAAGCAGGCCAAGTGTTGCAACCATGCTTTGATACCAATTTGTAACACACGCACGGTGGGGCGTCAAAATTTCATTCTTCTTAAGAAATCAAGACCTCCATACGGGATCTCAAATCCCATTCTGCTCATCCAGGGCTTTCCTGCCACAGTCACCACACTTAGAACCAAACTCAAAACTGGCGTATACGCCTCTCTCGAGTTCCTCGGGTGTTCATTGATTGAGACCATGTGGCCTCCACGTGGGTCTGACTCCATAGGTTCCTCACACGTGTCGAAACTTTGGACTTCAGGTGTTCTTGACTCACCTGACTACAATTTTGCCAAAGTCCTAACTCGCAGATAGACACGGGTCGAATTGACAGTCCATACTCTTTTCACAGTCAACGGCTGAGATTGACTTTGGATCTCGGGCTTCGGGAGTTCTCAACCCTCCACTCTTCCACTCTTCCAGAATACTTCTGCTACAGAGTGCGGGAGATGTCAACACCACTCCTTTCTAATGGACGACTAAGATGTACACCGCTAATTCAGGCTTCGGTTCTTCCTTGGACTCTCTACTATACTATGCTCCAAATCCTCCAAAGTTCCAGAGTTCCAGACTCTCGGAGTCCCAGTCCCTTTGCCAACCACATTGGCTAGGTGGGCACGTACCAGGGGCTGACACGTAGTTGGATCAGGGGCGACACGTTCCCTCACCTAGGGTGATGCACGTCATGAGCCAAGGGTCCTATGGGGGGTAGGTGATGCACATGAAACCAGGTGGTATGTGGCTCATTAAGATTGGATCCATGTCACCAGGGATGATGTCACTGTACCTCGTCACCTTGGGATAACTATCTTCTACATTCCTTAGATCTCACGGTTAAGATCCAGTCACGTAGACCTATAGATCTATGGCTCTGGTCACCTTAGGGTTTTGGCGTTCGGGAGTAATGCTAAGAAAACTCCTCTTACCTTCCGAATCATCCAATCTCCGAAGTAGAGGGACTAGCGCCACGCATCCTTGATATGACAACGGTTGGGAAAGGATCTGAAAGATCCTGCGATCTACAGTATCGGGTCCTTCATGGCTCCGGCCTTTAGGTTTTCATACCTCGGTTAAATTGGCGAGATAGGTCCACCCAACCACCTGGGGAACCTCCTATCATCAGTCAATCTCATGGGAGAGAGAGTATCTCGGTCACCTTCAGTTCTTGTAAGGCTAGTAAGGTCGGTCTTACTCCGAAGTCCCAAACTTCCAGAGCTACGAAGCCAAGGGAACATGGCCTCCTTAGGCTTAGCCCAGGGTTCCTGGGTATCGGTCATATGGGTCCTTTCGAACAGATCTCTTATGCTCTTCTTCTAAATGAAGAGATCTCCTCTTTTCAAGGCTTCAACTTTTCTACCCCTCATGAGATTTACCATTAAAAGGGTTAAGGACTTGGGTCTAGAATTCTGGTCGCACGATAAATGGATATGGAATAGGAATCCTCTTCAGACGGATGGTTTTGGGTCGACACGATATCTCCTATCTCAACTATCTTAACAACTTATGCCCTGGGAAGCCTCTAGAGTTAAGTTGGGCATCCATTCTATTAGTTGGAAGTGTAAATTCACAAGGAGATGAAGGCATACACATAACATATCCATTTCATACAGAAGACATCTATAAATGCACATATGTATAAGTCCAAGTATTCATCCATTATTCCAGTTCAGTAAATAAAGTAGGGAAAATACTTATCAGAACCAGACAATGTGAAGCGACTGCTGGAAGGGGTGCCCGTTTCTACCCAAGCATAGGCTCAGTCACTCCAAACATATTTACCACTAGCCACCCCTGAGCTATACCACGATGCTCTACAACACAATATTTTCTTCTGTCTCAACAATAGTAGGGATGGAGGTTACTCTCCTTCTCCCGCAGGATCTTGGCAATGGTTTACATGATACCAAGCAAGGAGGACCGACCTCGTTTATCAATTTGTATCATAACCTCCCCTGCCATTTCCTATGACCAAAAAACTTATCTTTGATTCTTCCTTGAGCCAAATAGATTCACCTCTCGTCTTTGCACTCTTTGCAGGTCTCCTAATTCCCACCACACCTTCCTTTGTTGCCTCTTTCAGCAAGGTCACGTGTGGCTCGAATTCCTAGTGCGCGGTCAATTCTGGAAGCCTTACTGATGGGTTTTATGCCCCATCCCCTCATTAACTCTTTAGGAGATCTTCCCACCTACCAACCTGACTATAATTCATTTTTTGGGTCAAAGGATTGTTCTGGTCCTGAGTAATTAAATCAAGTTAGTACTGGTTTGGTGAAGGTTAACACAACCATTCCTGGTCCCCTTCACCATCTCTTTGTATAGCATTCGTGGTCTTTCTAAGTACACCCCCCTTCCAGCAGTCATGCAACACTTATCCATTTTCTAGTAAATAACTAGATTTACATTCATTTACCTTTCAAACAAAGGTCCATCAAATCAATATTCACACATATGGATTTTTCCATAGTCTATTGGCCATTATAGTTATATTTACAAGCTGGGGGAAACAGGGTGTTACATGGCCTCTCTTGAATACATTCATCATTTCATTGTGGTAGATTACATTTATTTTCATGTTATTTTTAGTATCTATCAATGATAAATTAAAAATTGAATAATACTATACTCCAATTTATTCATTCAAACTTATAGGTTGTGTTTTCTTACCATAGATGCTTCATAATTCTTTGGATTGCGATAACTTCATCCAAGTTTCTAACCTATTGTTGTTGTTGTTCTGAAAATTAATGAATAAGGTGGTGCAACAACAATTATGTGGTGCTTTGAGAGAAATTCTAGAGGCTTTCTAAGAAGTTTCCACTCGATCCTTTACCACAGACAATATGTTGGGAAGGAAAACTTCGCACTTACTATGGAATCGATAGTTGAATCAAGATTATAATATGTTGGGAAGGAAAACTCCATTTTAGGCACAGTGTGCAAAGTGAGAGACATGGTTATTCGAGACTGGATGAAGGGATGCCCAGATGATGGTGGAATGGGCTTGGCCTTGCATGGCCTTATCAACTAATCATTCATGGGACTCATCCTCCATTTATGGACACAAATATTTCATGGTGCTCAGTCTTTTTTGTTGGGCACATAACCTAATTGAAGTGAAGAAGGGGAGTGAAGATCACAAGGCAGTGAAGAGAGAAAACATTAAATGTTAACGAACTAATGTTATCTCTAGAGATAGCATTAGTTTAGATGAAGAGATGTACACCTTAATGTAATCATCATTTCATAAGTTTCAAACTAAAGAATTTTCATATTTTCTCCTTGTGCCTCAGGAAGAATCCAAATAAAACCTCAAATTGAAAAGTTAGGATAAAAATTCAAATATAAAATGGAAAATTATATGAAGCTCTAAAAAATTTGGGTTAAATGATTGGTTTGCGTGCCTTATTAATAGATGGATGAAAAACCGATTACTAATAGTCCCTAGCCCGAAGAGAACGGACTAATAAGACACTATAAATACCATGGTTATATTAGGGAAATGTATTATTTAGATGAAGTTTGTAGGACAAGTTTTCAAGATACAAGAAGCTAGCTAAAAAATTTGAGCTCAACAATTTTTTCAACGATTTTGAAGACAATATACAACAAAAGAGTTACCAAACATTTCAATTGGATTAAATACTTTTTCAATGCAAATAGAACATAACAATTTATAATCTGGGAGGCTCCCTAGTGTTTAGGGGTTAGCTAGATGTTTTATGGGATTTTTCTCCTTATTCAGTTAATTAGTTATACTTTGTAATTATGAGTTGTAAAAAATAAATAACGGGTGATTAAATTAGAGTAAGTTAAGGAATATTGTCATTTAATATAACTAATACTAAGGGTGTAAAGGCTAGGTCTTGAGTAATATAAAAGGAAACGTATCATATCTTAGGTCGGTTGATCCTCATTATGTGTTAAACAATTGGACTTGGTTAGCCAGCATAGATAAAGGCATCCATTTGACTAAGTATGTTGGACATAATATATTTAGACATGTATTGGATTATCAATTATAAAGATTCATTTTAGAGTGAGCTTTTCCTAATGCACTAGGTTTTCCTGTACAAATTTGTCATGCACTAGGTTTTACGATATTTTTTTCCAGAAAAAATTAACACATTATATTAATTTGATAATATAATTTTACATAAATCTGGTCCAAAACTGCCATATATTGGAAATAGCACAATTCCTTTCCTCCCAAAATTGAGCATATACCGATTCAGTTGTTATAATGATGCCTGCTCCTTTAAGAAACTAGTTTCTAGAAGAAGAAATATATCCACTCTAGTCTGAACCAAACCAGAAATAGAAGACTGATATTTTCAACAGTCAAATAATCCGCCCAACCTTACAAAAAGATATCCATAGTCATGCCAAAATATTAAAAAATGAAGTGAAAAACAAAAACTAATTCTACAAGGATCGTAACAGATAAAAAACTATCTAAAAACCAAAGAATTGATGTGGTTGATACTAGTATAAGTTGATGATGATTGGAGAAAGATGCATATCATTGGGCCATTTATGGAGCACTATATAGCCTTCATATTCGAGAAGACCTTTTTTTTACTGTGCATCTTCTATCTTGTTAAAATCTCTATAGATGTGATAAAAACTTCCCCTTCAGCTGGAAAAAAATTGTTCCATCCCTCCAAAGCACTAACGTGCATAGAGCCTTTTTTGTTTATCCAATTTATGATAACTTGGGAGTCTTCGAGAATCTGCATCTTTGATAAAGATAGATAATTAGTGATGAAAAGAGTAGCCCACAAGCCCATCAATTCTTCTTTGGTATTAGATCCTTCTCCACAGTTTAGATACCACTGGTAACCTGTAGCTTTCGACACTTTTATGATACCTCCTGCACCATTGAACCTACCATTCCCCTAAGCCGCACCATCAAAATATGCCACTGGATATTCCAACTTGTCTTCAATCCCCATAACATAGACAGGTATCGATTTCAGGAAATTTGACGAAGATTGGAAGTGACCTAGAGTATTTATAACCACTGTTGTAATTGATAGTTCTTTTCCTTCAAAGAGGGCATTATTTCTTTCTAGCCATATAAACCAACACAGATATGATGCAAGTCTTGGGGAGCCCTTTTTATCCGTCGTCCAATTAGTCATGCAGTCATTTAAATCAGTGCCTCTCCATAACTGTTTGAGGTTCTTGATATTTTTTATTCTCCCCCAGGTTGATTTAGTAAATGGGCTACTTATGAATAGGTGATTACTATATTCACATTCCCTTTTACACAGAGAGCATCTCCCTGGTCCATTCTAGCCTCTGCGCTGTAGGTTGTTCCACATCAGTAATTTGTTGTTTGCAGCAAGCCACAAGAATTTTTTTACTTTTTCCTGTATGTTCCACTTCCACATATGAAAGAGCCATCCTTTAATCACCTGCAAATCTTGAATGGATAATAATTCTAAGTAAACATTCTTTGTTTTGAGTACACCCGATGCATCGCCTCCATTCCATATAATTTCATCCTCATTTCCATCTAACTTCACCCCTGCTGCATTTAATGCTTTGATATACCGCTCCCATTCTATTGCAATGTTTCCTGTAAGCCCTAGTGCCATACTATTTAGCCAGATGTCCTGTAATGATTCCTGATTGCAACTAGACCACACTTGAGCTAGGACCCAAACCTGCCCGATATGAATTTGTGACATCATGCAATGTTGATGAATATTAATAGTATTTTATTTGGTTAAGTTATTATTTATTTTATATGGAGTACACTAGACAATGCGTATGCTAATAAATGAATAGTGATAATGCTAGATTTTGTGGCGCATTTGTATATTTTTTTACATTTGCATTAAGTTTTTCTCTTAAAATCTATGACCATGTCTAGCATACGTAGTGTATTGTTTTAATTGAGTTGTTTTAGAAGTTTTAATGGATATATTCAAGATATATCTTGTATATTATAAAATAATATCATTCTAAAACTCTAGAGATAAATTAGTATAAATGAATTTATATTACACCTTTGTTGAAATCTTTGTTCTTTGGGCTTATCAAATTGTTCTTCTTGTATCTCATATCTTCTTGAATTACGAAGAAAGCCCTTAGCTAGAAAATATGGTTCTTGTCCTCATAGTGAGTAAATATAGCTATGAAATACCCTTTGAAAAAACATTTCAAGTTAATTTAACCCTTGACCTTGTTCATGTCCATAATAAATAAAGGATTGAATAGAACCAACCAACAAAACTATAATCCAACAAATTTCAAATTTTCCCAAATAGATGATGAACAAAGGTTAGTGCACAAGATAAAAGAGAACAAGTGATATATAGAGAGATTGGTTTCCATAACCATAATCATTAAGATAAAAGAAAACAAGTGATATAGAGAGAGATTTGTTTCCATAACCATAATCATTATTGAAAAAAGTATTCATAATTTTTGGGGAAAGCCAAACCCATTAATATAATAAATGACTATTGACTAAGTCAACTTTAAGCTAAACTTAAAAACACAATAATTTACAAAATAATAATAATTAAAAAGTGAGGATAGTGTTGGCTTCAAGTAAAGCTTACACCAACATCTCAACATCAGCCCTTAAGTTGAGCATGAGGCCATGGAGAAGAATTATGAATACAAGTGAGAGAATGAGTTAAGATAGTGTGTTTATAGATACCAAACTCAAATATAGGGTCAAAATATCATTGAGAGTGGGTGTATGGATACATAGTGTGAACACTAAGAGTACACTCATGGATACCTCTATCAAATATATATGAGAGAGCTCAAATAATGAGAGTGGGTTTATGGATACCTAACTCTAATACCTCTAAGAGTGGGTTTGTGGACACCTGGCTCATACATAAATCGCTCAAATATAATTTGAAGTGAGTGTATGGATACCTAGTGAGTTTATGTAAATATCTACCTCAATATTCATAATTATTCGGGAAGGCCAAACCTATGAATATAATAAATGAATTTTGACTAGGTCAACTTTAAGCTAAACCAAGAACCATAATAATTTACAAAATAATAGTAATTACAAAGTGAAGTTAGAATTATCCTCAAGTGAAGCTAACACCATCATCTCAACATCCCCCATTAAGTTGATCATGAGGCCATGGACAATAATTATGAAGAAAAATGAGGGGATGTGTTAAGATAATGTGTTTATAGATACCCAACTGAATATAGTGTAAAAATATCATTGAGAATGGGTGTATATATACCTACCGTGAACAATGAGAGTAGGATTATGGATACCCCTATCAAATACATATTAGAGATCTCAAATAATGAGAGTGGGTTTATGATACTTAACTCTAATACCTCTAAAAGTGGGGTTGTGGACACTTGGCTCATACATAGTTCACTTAAATATGATTAAGAGTTGATGTATGGATACCCAATGAGTTTATGTAAATGTGTAGCTCAATATATGTTGGCCTTGGCTAAGATACAAAAGTGAGTGGGTATACTGATACCCATATCCAAATAGGGTCATCCTATACACAACATCCCTCCTTAATCTAAATAGGAGGTCTTAGACAGAGAGCATTACATCACAACTTCCCCTTAATATTGAATGTGGGCCATTTAATGAAGATGTCACACATAATAACCCATGAATTCAATATTTCCCTCACCAAAATGTTCCACAACGTGGTTAAGGTGGACTCTAGTATAGGTATAGAATAAAATTCCACTTAAACATGAAGATTAGTTGTATGTAGAAAAAATGGTTCAAGTTCTACTTGAAAATAGAGTTTTCAAATATAGTACATCCAAAAGGACCATCATCATATTGTGGAAAGAATATAGGACAAGAATCAAGCATGGAGGAATCATCCATGAAAATTAGTTGGATAGATCATGCAAACCTATGAGTATAAACTCCACAAAAGAAGGCGAGGAAGCACATATCCCCCCCCATGAGAATAAATGGCCATCGACCTACAAATGTCATTTTGAACTACTAACTAAGAATTTTTCCTCATATTTCAATAAAATAAAGAATACACTATAAAAATAACAACATGGGGAGACTACATATGTCCAAGATAAATATTACAAGCCTACAGATGTCCAAGACAAATATTGCAAGATGGATATTGTTGAAAGTATTACTTTTGGATTTTTTATGTTCAGTTTGGATACCCTATTTTTGAAGAAATTTTTACCTTACATACCTATTTCAAATGGGAGCACAAGTTATATGGTTGGAAATATTATTCTGATACCTTTCCAATAGTATATGGAATTCCCTCTAACTCCCTAGGAATGAGGAGATATGAATTTTTCTGTTCGACAACCCAACTAGATAATTGAGGTTGGCTCAGCTAGTATTTACAGGTCGGCCCTAAAAGTGGGGACATAATTACTATAAATATAGGATAGATGTGTGCATTTGTAGATAAACCAAGCAATATATCAAGTCTTAGGTGTTCAGAAGTGATTTGAGGTGCGTTAAAGGTGTCGGGGTGTCTTTTGGGGATCTGAAGGTGTGCAAGATAAGTATAAGGGATTTTCTTGAGATCTTTCTTGTTCTCAAGGTGCGTTATAGGAATGTGATGCTTTCACATGCATTATTCTGATGTTGTGATGTTTCCATATGCACTATTATTATGTTGTGATGTTGATGTCACCGTGATGCTTTCGTGTGCACTATTTTGAGGTTGTGATGTTTCCATCACTGTAATGTTGTCGTGTGTTCTATTCTAAGGTCATGATGTTGAAGCCACGGATTATATTATGGAATGATTATATGAGGTTGGTTAGGGGATGAGGCTACATGTGACTAGGGTTTGAAGGATTATATATGGAATGAAGCATGTAGGTGAAGTCAAAATTACTTTGTATATGAATATCTTAGATTGGTGTCTACACAGATCTTGTTGAATTGGTGTTGATCAGGTGAGGGGAGTGGTGTCTCTAGCAGGTTGGTTCCTATAAATATTGAAACAATAGGTCGATGCCTACATGTGTTGTTGGGTTGGTTCTCAGTTGAGGATACTTTTATCCCTAGTAGGTTGTTTCCTACATCTTGCTAATTTGGAGCTCAGTTAAGGAGATTGGTGTCCCAAGTGGTTTGGTTCCTATAATATTTATAACAATGGGTTGGTGCCTACATGAATTCATACAGATAAATTTTATGGTTTTCTCTCGATTGGGTTTCCATGTTAAACTCTTTAAATTGTGATTTGAGTTTATATGTGATTATTGTTTCTCAACTAATAAAGGGTTGATGAATGGTTAAATAAAGTAAAAATTATCTTATACTAATTCACCCCTCCTCTCGGTATAAGAACAAGTTCAATAATTGGTATCAGAGTTGGTTTCCTTAGAGACAGTTTAACCACTGGAAGGTAGATCCTTAGCACACATGGATTGTAAGGAAGGTCTTCCTACAAACATATCTCCTTTGTTCAATGGAACAAACTATGTAACATGTAGTATAAGAATGAAGGTATATTTGTAGGCCATTGGGTTTGGTATTTGGGAATCAATCATAACAGGTTATACAGAGGAAGCTGGGAAGTAGTAAAGTGAAAACAATGAAAAATCAATAGAGGTCATATTGAGTGGCCTACCAGATTTTGATATTGTCAAAGTAATGAAGTGTACAATGGATAAACATATTTGGGGCAAGCTAAAAAACACTTATGAAGAGATATCTTGTGAAGAGGGATTCAATGATTGTTCTTGTCGTGAGTTAGAGACAAAAGAAGAACAAATTGCGAGAAATCTAAAAGGAAGACCTGGAAAATCCAAAAAATGGAAGATAACTTGATGATAAAGAAGAATATCTCTTCATGTAAACAAAACCCATCGATGAAGAAAATGAAGATAATTAGAAAGAAAATCTATATTTAGAAGAAGAAGACATTGATGGGGAAGTGAATCTTGAAGAAGAACTCATTAGTGCCTTAGAAGAAATAGAAAGACTCGGGGAAGATAAGACAAAGAAGAAGGAGAAATTGTAGAAACATGAAAAGAAGGATCATGATCTTGAATACACATAGAAGACAATTATTATATTGAAGACTCAACTAGAAGAGGCAAAGAGGATAGAAGAAGTTGTGACAAGGTAGTTGAAAGAAAAGGAAGAAAATTGCGAGAAGTTAGAACTTGAAATAATTTCCTTAAGAAAAAAACTAGAGAAAAAAACTAATCAGTTGAATAGAAGCCTGAATTTTGGAAAGATTTATGAAATCTTAGATAATATACTCAGTTTCCAAAGTTCATTGTTCATCAAGATAGGTCTCGAATATGATGATAATCAAAATACCACTGAGGGAGATGCAAGCATTAAAGTCATAAAACCATCAGAGAAAGAAAATGAAGAAAATCCTCCAAGCTATGCTAATGTTCCTAAGGGCTCTTCCAACAATTAAAGTAGCAACAGGAAAGGAAATGATGACCAAGAGAAACCCAATTATTCTCACAAGAACAACAAGAATGAGTTCAAAATAGGTGTTCCACCACGAAGACCTTTCACAAACTGATACCAAAATATCTTTCTTGGCTATTGTTTTTCTTGAAATAATTTTGGTCATAAAGTAATAGATTGTAGAGCCTATGCAAGAAAAATTGATCATCTGAGAGATGAAATACAGGTTCTTACAAAACCTCAAAGGATGATTATGTGAGCAACAAAACCATAATTTCTCATGGGTTTGCTAACAAAAACTACAATTCATTTTCTCCTCTACTTGATAATGAATGTTATAAGTGAAATAAATATCAGAATATAACATGTGATTGTAGAAGCAACGTGATAAAGTCTCTTAAACAAAACAAGGAAGAATATGTTCTTACCAATCATATAGAAGAATACACAACGGTGTGGAAAAGGAAGCAAGAAGAACCGAATAAGGAAGAATGTGGACTTGCACTTTATGCTCAAAATGAAGGGAACCAATGGTACATTGACAATGGATGTTCAAAACACGTGACAGGGGACCGAACCAAGTTTCTCACCTTGAAGGAAGAAAAAGGATGCAATGTTACTTTTGGAGATAAGGCTTCTACAAGGATAGTTGGAAAATGTACTATTAGTCTTGATAATTGAAAGACTAAGACACATAATGTCTTGTATGTTGAAGGGTTAAAGCATAATATTATAAGTGTCATCCAAATGTGTGATCAAGGTTAAAACCTCACATTTAATTCTAAAGGGTGTGAGATAAGAAAAGGACCTTCGGGAAGATTGGTGTGAAATGTAAATAGAACCTCAAGAGATGTATACATACTTGATAAAGTCAAAGGAGAAAAATGGTGCATGGGAGTCATATATATCTCATCTTATCAGTAAAGGGAACCACAAGATTAGGGGGAGCATCCATTTTCCATTGATTTCAAAGGGGGAGAAGTTACAGATAGAAGAAGAATTGCAGACACAAGAAGAGTTGTAGAAAGGGGGAGTATTACAAAACCGACTAAGGGTTTTCATCGGTGAAAAAGGAGGAGAATGTTGGAAATATTGTTGTCATTGATGTCAAATATAGGGGGAGAATGAAGATGTACAATATAAATATTACAATCCTACATATGTCCAATATAAATATTGCAAGCCTGTATAAGTCCAAGACAAACATTGTAAGATGGAGATTGTAGAAAGTATTACTTTTAGATTTTTGATGGTTAGTTTGGATACCCTATTTTTGAAGGAATTTTTACCCTACATACGTAGATAAAATGGGAGCACAAGTTATATGGTTGGAAATATTGTTCTAAAACATTTCCAATGATATATGGAATTCCCTCTAACTCCTTAGAAATGAGGAGATATGATTTTTTCCATTCGACAACCCAGCCAAAAAATTGAGGTCGGTCAAGTCAATCTTTAGAGGTCAGCCCTCAAAATATGGATAGAATTACTATAAATACAATATAGATGTGCACATTTGTAGAGAAACTAAGCATGAGATCAAGTCTGAGGTCCACATAAGTGATTTGAGGTGTGCAAAAGGTGTTGGGGTGTATTTTTGAGATATAAAGGTGTGCAAGAGAATTCTAAGGGATTTTCTTTAGGTATTTTTTATTCTCAAGGTGCACATAAGTGATCTGAGGTGTGCAAAAGGTGTTGGGGTGTATTTTTGAGATATAAAGGTGTAGAAGAGAATTCTAAGGTATTTTATTTAGGTATTTCTTATTCTCAAGGTGCACTATAGGAATGTGATGTTGTCATATTATATAATTTGATGTTGTGATGTTATTGTATGCACTATTCTAATGTTGTGATGTTGCCATCAATGTTATGTTGTTGTGTGTGTTATTCTGAGGTTGTAATGTTGTTGTCGCGTTAATGTTTTCGTGTGCACTATTATTAGTTTGTAATGTTGTCATCGGGGATTATATTATGGAATGATGCTATGAGGCTGGCTAGGGCATGAAGGTTACACGTGACTAGGGTTTGAAGGATTGTTTGTGGAATGAAGCATGCAGGTGAAGTTAGAAGTATTTCATGTATGAAGATATTAGATTGGTTTCTACACATATATTGTTGAGTTGGTGCTTAGGTGAGGGCATTGGTGTCTCCAGTAGGTTAGTGCCTACAAATATTGTAATAGTAGGTTGGTACCTACAGGTATTGTTGGGTTGGTGCTCAATTGAGGAGATTAGTGTTTCTAGTAGGTTGGTTCCTACATCTTGTTGAGTTGGTGCTTAGTTAAGGAGATTGGTGTCTCAAGTACATTGATGCCTAAAATATTTGTAACAGTAGGTTGGTGCCTACATGAATCCATAAAGATAAGTTTTATGCTTTTATCCTGATTGGGTTTCCATGTTGAACTCTGTGCATTATGATTTGATTTTAGATGTGATTATTGTTTCTCAGATAATTAATCATTGATCAATGGTTAAATAAAGTAAAAAAAATCTTATACTAATTCACGCCCCCCCTGTTACAGGAGAATCCCCCTGTGGACAAGTGGATTCCCTCTTGGGCTCTAGACTTCTAATACCAAGACAAAAAGGGTGCTAACGTTGGTCACTGACATACTTTTAAATCTAGTTAAACTAAAGTATAGAGAAGAGGAAGAAAGGAGTACCTTTTTAAATGATGTTCGTGCTTGCACAGTCCAAGCTAAGCTTTGATACCTAAGCTCGTCAATAAGTCCTACAAACAAACAAAGACATAACAAACTTCCTATTCCACTAAGATTATCTTGAAACTAGATCTATATAATAGAGATAAGTTCATGTAGAACAAACACAACCTTGAAATAAACAGGCCAAGAACATATGTATATTAATGAGAACAACAGAGAATACTTAAATACCTTTGATGAAGTTGTAACAACCTCTCCCAACTCTCCTTTTCCAACCCTTTTCTCAAGTAATCCACACAAAATGATGATGACTCAATGATATCTCCCTTATGAGATCATAAGTTTGATGCCTTCAATTGTCCCCCCATTTCACCATGAATATGCCTCCTTATATAGGCTTGGAGAGGCCTAACCACTTAATATATTCTTAGGATAAGTTGAGGATTATTCTCCTTTAGTTTTGGATCTTCCCTAAGGTCGAGCCTTGACCTCAGATATGAGTCCAACCAACTCCAGATATGAGGGGATTCTTCCCTGATTTTTCTCAAAAATCCAAAAATTCACTCAAAAAAGGCCAACGCTCCCACAGAATGGGGCACAGAGCATTGCAACGCTCCCCCAAAAGATCTCACAGAGCGTTGGAACTCCCTGACAGTGTATAGGGGATCACTACCTTCTAAAATTGATTTTTTAGTGGTTGTTTCCACGGAAAAAGACTTGTACTCTCTGTCAAATGATTTCTCCTCTTCAAAACCAGTCTTTTGAGGTGTCTTTTGAGTGTTCTTGATAATGTCGTCTGAGACATGACATAGGCAAGATGATAGTATAATTTTGTGACACTTGCGGCCAAAATGAGACACTTGCAACATTGGTAATGACGACACTAGGCCATCATCCTAATGAGTAATTTTGATGTGTAACAGATTGCCCCCCAAATTGCGAAGTCAGAAGATGGGAACTGATGATTGAAGTACTTTGTAGACTTTTTCGAGCAAGGGTATGGACTAAGAGAACCTGGAAGAGGATGCACAGAACCATCAAACAAATATTATGACATGTTTCAAACCCAAGGCAGGCATACCTATGCTTGAGTGATAAAGACTTTCAAGGTATGATCATCATAAAATACACTATAGATCCATAATTATATTGACAAAAAGGTATAGCCACTGAACATACAATGTGGATCTATACTCCTATGACTTGAACTGATCGTAGCCATGAAAAATACACAATGGATATACGAAATGACAAGACATAGCCACGACCAATACAAAGTGGATCTATGTGATAGTATATGTGTTAATGTTCAAAAGAAACTCTGTTGCAACCTGAGAAAAGTACATATAAGAGTGAAGACTCAACCCAGGGTCTTATTACCGATCCTAATGTAGTACGAATCTAACCATTTGAATAGATGTCCTGATGTCGAACATGGCAGAAACCACTTGATTACCGGTCAATGAGGTAAACTGTTAACAAGCACGAGGGAAATCACCATTGATGTCAATGATTCCCAAGGTACTCTAGTACATTCCAACAAATGTGAATGGATTATTTGAAGTCAAAGATCTATGGAATCATCCGATCAGAGGACAATGATGCAAACCCATTTTCAGACGCGAGGAGGCCTGCCATTGAGGCATGCAGGTCCCAAGGTACTAACTGGTTTCTAAGTCTAGTTCCCGGATAATGTGTTGAAGTCGACATGAACAAACTCATCAAAGGAGGGCCTTGATGTATCCCCCATCAACGACATGAAATTGACACAGAGATGTAATTGGTGGATCAAAAGAACATGGACTGACACGGGTATTGAAACATGAAATTTGTGATGGTTGAATATTGAGGTAGATACTTCCCTTGAACACTGAGGCAGAACAACAGAAACATGACATGGACCAAAACATGATGATGCAATGGATACAGAGACTTTGGTTGGGTGACCCAAAGGAGTAAGAAAACTTAGAGGATTGGTTCAGTGCAGAGGTTTAGCGGATTAAAATGCGTGCAAAGACAAAGTGTCATTTTCAAGGGCGACTGTAAAGGTTACTTGTAATGTTCTCAAAAACTGCTTGGCTTGCTTCTTCCAATTTTTTCCCCCATCCAGATAGATGAGTACCTCTTTTTTATTTAACGAGGTCGAGGAGGGTAATACATGCTTGATATAACTCACCTTTGGTAAGTCCCTCTTCCTTTATTTAACGAACTAGAAGAAGTAAGGGTTCGGTCCCATATGGGCCCTGCAGTGTATGATTGTTTTAACGAGTCGAGAGAAGGTAAACTCAGTGATTTTTTATATTTAGAGAGTCTGAAAAGAACTTAAAGACGACTCCAGTTTTGTCCTTTTTCATAATGTTAGTCTCGTGAGGCCTAAAAAAAGATAAATTATCACTCGAAAGACGCCCTTTCAAACCTTTTAACGAGTGGGAAAGGAAGTAAGATCACTCGGAAATCTTTTCATGTTTAGAGAGTCTGAAAAGAGCTGAAAAATGACTCCAAGGGGTTCCTTTTCCATGTATCCATGCGAGCCCGAAAAAGAGATAAAAGTTTACTCTGTGTGTTCTTATGTTTTTTCAAGCTTGAGAACGAACTAAGACTATGCTCGTGAATGTGACAAGATGAAAAATGAACAAAACTACTATGAAACCTATCAATAATGTCAAAACTACATTCCAGGGTATTAATAAGGCCTCCAAATTATTTTTTAAAACCCAAAAATAACTATATCTTAGGAAAAAATGAAATTTATAATAGTAAAATGGGGTAAAAATATCATTTACCATTTCATTTGTGCAACGATTTGTAGTAGTGGAAAATTTGTGCTTTGGAGGGTGAATCTTGCATTGTTCGGTGCCAGAGATATGGTTAGGTATTTTCCTCTTCGTTTGGACCAGGTTGGTGCTCTTCTTCCTCTCTTTAATTTGTATGGTTCAAATTATGTGTTAAGGCAATGATTGGGCTTTAAAAAAGATGCCCTGCGTTGTCTCAAGCACCCAAAAAGGGATCGACACTCCTCTAGAATTAGTGGGGGAGTTCTACCAGATTTTGTAAGAGCCCCTGCAAGATTATAAAGGGCACGCCAACACTCTGATGTAGTGGTGGAGAGGGCGCTGCCCAAAAACATAAGAAAATATGCCCAAAACGGCTAGCGCTCTCTCAGAATGTTAAGGGAAGCGTTATCATTTTTCAGAGTGCTCTGGTGGTTATTGTAAGTAAGAGTTGGCGCATTGATGTGCATGTAAAGGGGGTGTTGGCCTCATAGAAAGAGAAAACAAAAATTTTGATGTTTTTAATTGCCCAAAAATTGCCAAAAAAGTGTGATTAATGAATTTTTGGTTGTTGATGATTGCAGGTAACTTCAGAAAAAGTCATGATCGATTGGAAATAAAGAGAGCATGAGCTCGATGATGTGACTGCCCTGAAAAGTCCTTGATCAAGGGTCGCAATGAGGAATTGCGGTCTCCTCAAGTTCTTCAAAATGCAAAAGATGAAGAAAAAGATTCTTCTTCTCGAGTATATGATCGAGCTATGAAATGTTGCGGAACAAGGGTTCCAAATCGGAACTCAAATTCTTACCATCGAGTTGGAAGATGTGTACTTCCTGACCAGCCTCTCAAAGAGATGGGCCCCCATTATTTTATCTGGACAGAGGGCACTTCTCGCGCCCGTAGATGAGTACTTGGCAAACCATTGTGTCCCAGGAGCGAGACTAATGGGAGGTAGAATCTCCATCAAAGACATCAGGGATCTACCTCTTTGGTCCATTATGTTTTCCATTACGAGTATAAAGGGAAGTACCAACTCGCACTTAGTTTCAAGATCATAGGTGGCCTATGGTTTACAGTGTCTAGACCCAACACTGTTTATCTGGAGTGCAGGGTTCCTTCAGAATGTGAAGGAGAAGATTACAAGATGCAGAGCAAGGAAACAAAAGCAGTTCAGATACGGTTCATTATTGGTTTTGTTCTTCTTAGAAATCCTTCCTCATATGCAACCTCATATTGCAATAGCAATACGGCTAGTGGGAGAACCACGTATGGAGCGATGGACTAGTCTGTCTCCGATATTTGGATCAAAGACAGAGTTCAGGTTCACTGGTGAATTATTTGCTTGGCTCATATGTCAATTGATCATGATAGAAGACTTCCCATATGCCGGAGTGGATTTCTGGGGAAGTATGGACCTGGTCCTTCCAAATGGGGTGGAATGGGACACGTCAGGTAAGAAACCAGAAATGATCTTGTCAAGTGTTTTTTTTTTTTTAAAAACTTATATTATTTTTTGGGGGTACATAGAAGAGCTTCTAATGGATGTATCGTTTCATCATGCAGACAGAGGAACAACATGTCTAGTAGAGATACAAGCATTGGGATGCCGCGAGGATGTTCAGATAGCAACAGATCATGAGGTAGCGACAGGGGGTCTCTGAGAGGTGGAGACAAACCTCCATGATCTTACGACGAGTATCCCTCCTCTTGAGAGGGAGGACATACTCTTGCACATGCAGAGACACACAGTGGGAGTCCCTAAGAGTATTAACTCTTTACTGAGACGAGTAGCTGGTGCGGTGGTGTGCTACTTAGAGCACAATGTGATGCAGGAGGATTATGACCTCAGTGATATTTTGTATAGTCTTTATGACGATGTTATGGGCACGATGACCCAACATTTTTCCCTTCTATGTACTTTTTTTATGTAATCAAACATTTTCTGTCACGTTGTATATATATACATATCTGAGTTTTTACAGTGCCTAAATGATGTTTTTAAATGTGATGTGTTTTAATTTACATGTGATTTATGATTTATTTCCTTTATTAAAACTTATCTATGTGCGAGATATCGATCCATGATGTAATTGGATAACGAATCTGAAATGGTATTGAGTTCTCTCGGTATGTGTCTGTATTCGATAAAATCAAACATTCGTTCAAGACGACGAGCTCATAAGTGGAAATGTAGTAGGATAGGATTTTGAATAGCGTAGATTTGATTAAGTTGACAGACCATGAGTTGAGAGTCTAGGTTAACGATCATACGAGAAACACCTAGGGAGGAGGCTTCAGTTAAAAGTTTGATGACAACATGATATTATTCCATGTTGTTAGTTGTCAATCCTAAGAAAATACCTCCTGAACTCACCAACTCATCAGAGTGGTAAACGACCCAAGCTGCAGAAGCAACGTTTTGGGTGTGTCGAATAGCACCATCCACAAACCTGACAAAGATAGGAAATGAAGATGTCATCTACGCATGAAAAAAAAATACACAGTATAAGTGACTAAGGAAAAAAATCGAGCACGCAAAAGAAAAAGACACACCAAACTAAAAATACAATAGTGTACAAAGAATGCATGCTAGATATTCTAAGCATATTACTTCTTAAGATAAAGCCCGTTTTGGGGCTCACCCAGGGATATTCCATCGTAGTCGACTAAATCGTAGGCGCCTTTATGTAAAACACATTTCACGATGTAAGGACCATGCCATAGAGGTTCTAACTTACCTGTCCCTAATTTCTCATGAGCCTGGTCATAAATGAGAACTAGGTCTCCTTCTACAAAAGTACGAGGGTGGATAGATTTTTTGTATTGATTCTTGATTCTCTTTTGATACGTCTAGTTAACAACAGCGGAATCACGATGTGTTTCATCCAACCTGGTCAGGTGTAAGAAGCGTTCTTCTTTGGTATAAGTATGAGGCAGGAGTTCTACTTTGATTTTCAAAGAAGGAATCTTGCACTTGATTGGTAAAACAACTTCTATGCCATACACTAACTGGAACGGAGTGAATCCAGTAGTAGTTTTCACTGAAGTATGGTAAGCCCAGAGAGCGGATAAAAGTTGTAGATGCCAAGATGTCTTTTTTTCCCCTACCATACGTTGAATCATGGTTTTAAGGACCTTGTTGATGGCTTCAACTTGTCGATTTTCCTGAGGATAGTACAAGGATGAGTTTTCATTGAGAAATCCAACTTGGCTTGCAACTCACTCATCATGTGGTTCTGAAAGTGTGAACCATGATCAGTGATGATGGCTTGTGGAACACCAAAGCAAGTGATGATGTAGTTGAAGAAGAAAAGAGCTACAATACGACCATCATTCAGAAAGGTAGGAATAACCTCAACCCATTTTGTGAAGTAATCGACGACAACGATGATGTAACTATGCCCCTCGACTGAGGTAGGCTTACACTGCATGAAATCAATACCCCATTTGGAAAAGGGGCCAATGGAAATAATGGGATGTAGGGGAGTGAGGTGGGTGTGTGCCTTTGTGTGAAAAACTTGGCAAGGTGGGCATTTTTTGACTGCCTCAATACAATCTTTGAAAATCGAGGGCCAAAAGTAGCCGGCACATAAAATTTTCTGAGTTTTAGACATCCTAGAAAGGTGACCGCCACATGCTCCAAGGTGACAGTCATTAAGAACAGGTTTAGCCTCTTCATGAGTCAAACATTGTCAGAGGATTGTATCAATACCACGGTGATACAAAGTGTCGTCGATGATAAGGTAATGATGAGAATGGTGACGAATACGTCGGCATTCTTCACAAGAGATATCAGGCTGAAAACGTTGGGTCTGGAGATAAAGAAGGATATCTCCATACCAAGGATCGGGCGTGCTGATGAGGAACAGAGTCTCATCGGGGAGAGAATATTTGGGCTCAGTATCATCATCAACATGGGGAAGGTCGCAGATAAGATTTGCAAACACCAAGGATTTTTTGGCTTTGGACTTAGCAAATTCAAGATCGAATTCTTGAAGAATGATGATCCATTTGGAGTATTTGCCCCCAAAAACCTGATGTGTTAGAATGTGATACATGGGGTTAGAGTCTGCGATAACTGTGGTGTTGCATAGAAAAATGTAATGACAAAATCTCTGGACAACGATGACGGCTGTCAGAGCCAACTTTTCAACATGTGAATATTGGAGCTCTGGACCAGATAGACTTTTTCTCAAATAATATATCATGTGTTCCTCACCGTGAGGGTCCTCTTGAACTAACACCATAGCAATAATGGAAGTAGAGGCTGATAAGTAAAGGATATAGTCCTTCGTGTAATTTGGAGGATGTAACAGAGGTGTGTTGGTTAATGCATGCTTAAAAGAAGCAAAATATTGTTGAACAGTGTCATCCCAGATGAAAGGGGTGTCTTTCTACAACAATCGCATAAATCCTTTGGTAATCTCAGCGTAGTTACAAATGAAAGGGAGAAGAAAGTTTGCTTTCCCCTGCAAACTTTGGAGTTGTGTCAAATTATTAGGTGGAGGTAAAGAAAGGATAGCCTTAATTTTTAAGGGATCCACCTGAATCCCGTCCTTGGAAACAATGTAGCTAAGGAGTCGACCTGATTCGACAGCAAACATAAAATTATGTGGGTTCAAATGAATGCGGTAGAACCAGAATTGAAGAAAAATAGCATGTAGATGACCAAAATGGTTTGATCGACATGATGAATGGGTAGGTAAATCATCGAGGTAAGATTCTGCAGTATGTTTGATATCATGGAAAGCGTATGACATGGCCCATTGGAATGTGGCACCAACATTTTTTAGGCCAAACAGTAGTTTTCGATAGGCGAAAGTTCCCCATGGGCAGATGAAGGTTGTCTTATGTTGATCAGCAGGTAAAATGTCAATCTAATTGTACCCTGAGAAACCATCAATGAAAGAGAAAATCACGCTACCTACTCAATTATCAATGATCTGTTCGATGAAGGGCATAGGGTAGCTGTCTTTCGAAAAATCTTTATTGAGGTCCCTATAATCAACGCAGACAAGAATGGTCCCTTGCTTCATAGTACCCAGAAGGATGTTCGAAATCCATTCCGTCAAAGGGACAGGATAGATGAAGCCAGATTTCAATAATTTCTCAACCTCTGCCTTAATAGTCGCGGTCTTCTTAGGATGGACCGGGCGGAGTTTCTGTCGAACAGGTTTTACACTTGGGTAGGTTTTAATGTCATGCACAATGATCGAAGGATCGATCCCTGGAATTTCCTCATAGCAACAAGCAAAGACATCGCAGAATTATTTAAATAAAGCGGTATAAGAAACCACTTCCTTGGGCGAACAATTAACACCGAGATTAATATTTTCCATGACACCTTCCTTGATCGAAATGTCAATAATGACCGTAGAGGTAATGTTTCCTAAATTCCCCTCAGAAATAGTATCTTGTGTAAGTATGGGTGATTATGGAAAGTCGACAACATCGAGAGGGAAGATAGAGTGTATATCTTCTTGTATTTCTTCAAGAGGTGGAAGAAAAGAGGATCAATGATAGTTATCGTCCCAAGGTACATAATCAATGCTAAGAATTTCCATGATAGATTCATCGGATGGAAATATGTGAGAAATGTAGTCAAAAGAAGACATCAAGGAATTTAACCAAGATGGCATCGAGTAGGTGTCGGGTTCCAAGAGATGTTGGTCATCCAAAGAGGGAGAGGTTGATTAAATAGTAGTGTATGAAGCCTCGGCTGGACTAAGTGGCATGGTGTCACCTAGCACATTAAACTCTAGAGAAATAGGTACAATACAGGGATCAGATGATTCCAAATACTGATAAGTCGTAGTCGAAATCATATTGACTGTAGAAATATCATGCGTGGTAGGAGGAAGTGGTGCAAGGAAGGTACCCATGAGGGTGGAATATTTTAACAATTTTACACCAACACTTTCATACGTGATCTTGTGATCTCCCAAGAATGGAATATTGTTGGTAGCGGGAGCGCGAGCATCGGGTGTACAAAAATCTAACTGATCAATAGTGACATTTTTGCCCTGATGAGTAAATTGTACACATCTAAATACCGACGAAGCAAAGATAGTCATAGAATAAAACCAACTTCTTCAAAGTAGCAAGTTTTAATCGAGGGGAGCATCGACCACCTCGACGTCAACGGTGATGGTTTTTCCACCCAACTGGACGAACAGGGACTACAAGAGTCCATGGGGATGAAAGCCTCGCCCATCGAATGCGCTCAACATTGTTGGGGATTTTTTAAGTGCGGGTGATTTTAAACCTTTCCAACATGCTAAAGACATGACACAAGTAGGCGCTCCCTCATCCAAGATGGTACGGTGAATTTATTGATTGTGAACAACAACATCGATTTGGAAAGCAAGTTGGTGAGAGAATCAAGACGTAAAATTGTCCAGGTTAAACATGATATTGTTGGAAAACTTGGGATCAACAATGCCAATAGCAGCCAAGATCATTTTACGTTGACTTGGGCAGTGTTGTAGAACTTCTAATGCAGACATAGCACATAGTGCTTGAGCCAAATCTTCAACAATGTTGTAGTTCTGGGTGGCATGTGAACTAGGATTAAAGGTAGATTTGTGGATAGTTCTCTTAGGAGGGCGTAATATAGAGTCGAATGCAGGTTTCTCGATCGTAAGTGATCCAGATGGAGGAATAATGGAGAATGGTGATGGATCCGGTAAAGTACCATTAGTGACCTTTCCTTTGTCAGGTTTAACTGGTGCGTCATATGTCATAGAGAGGGTGGTTAAATAAATCTTGTTAAATAGATAAATATGGGCACTTGTCTAGACTTCATCATGAGAGGGGTGGCTAAAAACCCCCCCTGGAGAGGGGGTTTAAGAAACCATAGATTGTTGTTGTGGAAAAGGCTGAGTAAGCATGGCGGGTTGGGAATTTCCCTTGAACATTTTGGCCACTTCGTCACGATGTGGACAATCTGTTAGAAAAACAAGACCGCGGAGAAATAAAATAAAACAAATGCAGAAACAAAACACAGAAGACACACAATACAAGAGAGACACAGATTTACGTGGTTCACCCAGTGTGGGCTACGTCCACCAGAGAAATTGCCAGGTCCTT
>ML785138.1:1332928-1366340 GCA_009831015.1 Picea engelmannii
TTCTGTTGAGTTATCTTTTACTCCTTTATCCTTTTCCTTTCTTAAGTCAACTTAAAAATATAACTTTTAACTTCTTGACTTTTCCCCCCTTCAGTGTGAGACTATGACCTAGTGGGGGTGCCCAGGCCACCGAGTCTCCTCATCACCTCTCTAAGAGGTGGGGGACATTACATATATATACTAGGTATGTGTGTCAGTATATATACTGGTATATATACTCAATATATATACTCCATATATATATATCGATATATATACTCCATATATATATCAATATATATACTCAGTATATATACGGGTATATATTACCAACATATATATACCGGTATATATACTCAGTATATATACTAGGTATATATATACTGAGTATATATAGCAGTATATATACTGGTATATATAGCGGTATATATACTTAGTATATATACCGACACATATACCTAGTATATTTCCTATATATACTAGGTATATGTGTCGATATATATACTCAATATATATATATCGTTATATATACTCAATATATATATCGGTATATATCCTCAGTATATATACCGATATATATACTAATCCTTCATCCTTTATACTTAGCAGGCTCGTTCCTATGAGCATACTTCTGCATTAGTATAAAGTATTAGTATATATACTCAATATATATATATATATATATATATATATATATATATATATCCGTATATATAATGAGTATAGATACCGACACATATACCTAGCATATATATCGACATATACTAGGTATATGTGTCAATATATCTACTCAGTATATATACCAATATGTATACTAGGTATATATGTCGGTATATATACTTGTATATATACTAGTTATATATGTTGGTATATATACTTGTATATATACCTAGTATATATATCGATATATATACTGAGTATATATATCGGTATATATATTGAGTATATATACCAACACAAATACCTAGTATATGTCAATATATCTACTATGTATATGTGTCGGTATATATACTCAGTATATGAATTGTTCTTCAAACACACATAATGCTTTCCCTTTAAGGGATTCCATCACTGCCTCTGTGAACTTGGGTGGCTCGGTTCCTATGAGCATACTTCTGCATTAGTATAAAGGATTAGTATATATACTTAGTATATTATTGATTATATATACTAATATATATATTGAGTATATATACCAACACATATACCTAGTATATATATCGACATATACTAGGTATATGTGTCGATATATATACTCAGTATATATATTGGTATATATACTCAGTATATCTATACTAGTATATATACTTAATATATATACTGGTATATATACTAGGTATATATGTGAGTATATATACCGACATATATACCTAGTATATTTAATGGTATATATATCGAGTTTATATACTGATATATATACTGAGTATATATACCAGTATATATATTGAGTATATATATCAGTATATATACCGACACATACACCTAGTATATGTCGATATATAATATACTAGGTATATTTGTCGGTATATATACTCATGGGAAAGAGGGAGAGAGTGGTAGAGGGGAGAGAGAGAGGGGGGGGAGAGAAAGCGGGAAAGAGAGAGTTAGAGTGAGAGTTAGAGAGAGAGAAAGGTGGAAGAGATATGGGGAGAGAGAAATGGTGGTATAGAAGGAGGAAGGGAGAGAGGGGCAGAGGGGATGAACATAATCTAGATCTGACGGTTAGGAAAATTCTAGAAGCATCCTTGAATCGAAGGTTCTCATCACTTCGGGATTCAGAGCTTATTGACACACCACACCTCAAATTCCCTGGAGTGCCTAGTCTCTGGACTAAGGGATATAGCGCCACACATCTCCTATATATCGACGGTTGAGAGGAATCCTGAAGGATCCTTAGATCCATCATCCACATCACTTTGTGACTCTGACCTTCGGGAGTTTTGACGTTACAACACCCCTATCCTCCGGAAGCGGCCAACGCCAAGCTAACTACATCGTAAATCCGATGGTTGGGATCGTAAATCTGACAACCCTAAGGTATCATGTCCACAAGAGTCAAGAACTATGGTTAGTGTTGTAACTAGAGGTCGAATGAGGAAGTCAATGATGTTATTGGTGCTCCCTTTGTTATACTTAATGTTGAGGTGAAACTACTGCAAGTATGTGGACCACTTTTGATGACATCCATTCTACAATTTTCCTTGTGTCTCCATGAAATACATAGGCTTGTGATTCATATGGATGATTGTCTCCTTCCCTAGAATGTAATGCTTCCATTGGCGGTAGGATTGTATGATGGAATACATTTATTTTCCATAGGTTGGGTACTTACATATGACATATGAGAGTGTCTCACTATGATAGGCCACTCAATGACCATGCTAAGTGAGAATGACACAAAAACCATAATCAAAAGCATCTATTTTAATCTTAAACGGATGTTGTATATTGGGTAAGGTGAGCACCGGGGTTGAGCATAAGTGATGTTTCAGATCATAAAAGGATTTTTTCTATGCTCTTCCCCACACAAATTTGGCTTTTCAACCACCCTTGGTCACTTGGTTAAGATCCCATGCAATATGGGAGCTGAACCCCAATACAAATATGTGATAAAAGTTGGCAAGACCTAAGAAGCTCTGAAGCTCAGTTAGTGTTGTCAAGGATGGCTAGTCACGAATGAATTGGATATTAGTTGGATCAACATGCACACCATGATCATATACAATGTATCCAAGGTATTGGACCTTGTTCATGTTGAAGGCATTTTTCTAAGTTAGCATATAGCTTGTGTTGCCCCAGAGTGTGGAGGACCTACTGAATGTGCTGCAAGTGTTCTTCCCAACTATTGTTGAAGACGAGGGTGTCATCCAGATATACAACCACAAAGGAATTGGTTAAAGGTTGCAATATGCCATCCATCAACATCATGAAACTTGTTGGGGAATTTGTCAAGCCAAAGGGCACGACCAATCACTCGAAAATACATTTTTTAGACTTGAAAACAGTCTTCCATACATCATGTTGTTCTATGGGGACTTGGTGGTATCTAGAATTTAGATGAATCTTACTAAAGTACTTGGCCCCCTTGAGCTGGTTGAGAAGGTCGTCAATTCAGGGAATCGAGTACCATTTCCTTACTGTGATTTTGTTTAGAGCTCTGTAATAAATACAAAGTTGCGAGGTCCCGTATTTCTTCTGTATGATCACGATTGGGATTCCACAAGGTGAGGATCTTGGTCGAATGTTCTCTTTTTATAGAAGCTCTTGAATTTTATGTTGACCTTCCTGCGTTGCTTAGTTGAGAGAAAAGAAATTGAGGTAGATGGATCTACCTTTGTTATCCTGTACAATTGTATTATTAAAAACATCCATAAAAGAGTCCCAAGTGTGCTCGGCCCCAAATATTTCAAACTCCTGTGTGGAGTGTTTCTCACAGTAAGTCTCTCATGGATGTTTGACATGGGGAAAACCTTTAGGAGCACAAAGGTGATCTTTTCCCGATTGGAAAAACTATTGATAGACAAATAACCTTCTAGTAGATTTAACCAATTTTCCAAAGCATCCACATCTATTTGACCTTCAAATATGGGAACATCAAAATTAACTTGTACCTTGAAGGGGAGACACCTCAAAAGTGGTTGCTTGACGAAGATGCATCTTTTGTTCTCAGAATCCGTCAAAGTATTTAGGAAAAAATATCCATCATCTTGTTCCTCTATTGTGCAAGGACTTCTGTGAACAATAGCTTATTAGGATCTCTTTCTCCCTCGTCTCTCTTTTCCTCCGCCATGGGAGACCACTGAGGTCAGTGAGGATGGTCTTACAAAGGCTCAACTAGTTTGAGTCCCAATTCCTTATACCATGACGTCGTTGGGGAGATGCATAGAGAAACAGATAAAGAGCATACCTCTGTAATACCATTGATCCATATTTATGAGGGAACAAAATCAAACACATAAATAAAACAAAAACATAGAGATACAGTAATACTCAATTTCTATTAAAGAATGCAATATGCAAATACTGTAAAAGAAAATATAGATTGAAATGAACTCGGTGAGTGGTGGTAGCTTATCTTTGATAAGAGATCTGATGGCTACGCAAATTCACAAGAAGATGATTACAATGAGGGTCCAAAGGAATTTTTAACATAAATCATAAATGAGAAAACCATAAACTCAGAAGATGAAGCGCCAAAAGGTTTGTGGGCCTTGATGGGGGTAGTTGATACATCAAATTCACGAGGGCATAAATTTTGCATACGATCCATTTGGGGCACTCAGTACCCCATCAAAAAGGTATAGCTGAGGAGTACAAATTATGAATATCCCAATACAATCCTTTGGCATCTATTAGGTGCAGCCACGTCAAAAAAACATTGTTTAGGGATTCAAAATGACCCTAGAAATTTGAGGCCCGAAAAACTGTAGAAAAACTACCAAGATGGAAACTATATTTTGAGCTAGTAGAATAGGTGGGTAGCCATCGATGTCCACCTGAATCACTGTTGCACCAAAACTTCCAAAAACATTAACACTTGTGATGAGAGCCCATTGTATTGCAGTTGCAAGTAATGAATAACAGAGCATATGTTAGAAAGTTCCTCCTCCATTAGGTCCATCTTCTTAGACCAATGCTCAATTCTCCATTTCTCCATGATCCACAAAGCCCACATAGAGGATAAGGAAAACAAAAAGGGAACAACTATGAGACTGCCTAGAGAAACTTCTACCTAGCCATAGAAAAAATAATGAATGAGTAGGGCCTTTCTTAAATAGAAATCCCAGTGTGCAAGGACTAAAAAGGCCTCGAACTCCACCTTTGAGCATGATTTCTAAGAACCCCAAACTCCACCATGATGATAATTCCCATCCCACATACACGTAAGAGAACGAATTGAAGCGAAGGAAAAGACCTCCGCTCACATGGAAATTTACGGAAGCTCAAGAATGATGCTTGCATGGTACGAGACCTTACACTTTTCATGTTAAATAATATGTATACCTCCATGGGATTGGTAAAGTGACATGAATTTGGTAATTCAAATGATTTAGATAAGGTGGTGACCACATAATTAACTCCCCCATTTTTACACTTCTTAGCAAACAAGCTTTGGATCATGGGATTGGATGGGTAGATGAGGATCCATTGATGGATATCACACTAACATGGTTTGTGAAGTAATTTTCTTCCTTGTTATTAGATCTAAGAACATGGAAGAATTCAACCTTGCGGAAGTCGTTGATTACCTGTTGGATTCTAACAAAGATGGATGAAAGGTGAAATTGCTTCAGAGAGAACTCATCCTTGCTTGTCTGATTATAAATTTTGAGTCTCCTATTACAGTAATGTGGAGATACCCTGAGAGTTTGGTAGGATTAACCCTTGTAATAACACATACACTTCAACTTGATTATTGGAGGCTTAGCCAATACTCCAAGTGAAAGAGAACTCTATTTTTCCTCTAGGGTTGTATAACACCCCACCTGCTCTTGCCACCCCATAGAAGAGATGTTAATAGCATCCAATTTTTCAATTTATATATGGAACGAATGGGAAACACAAATATAGGGGAAATACCATCAATTTTCCTCAAGAAATTAAAGATGTTTCAAAGAAGTTAACTCGATGTATTAAATACCTACATTTAATTCTAATTGTTGTGTGGAAAAAAATATCAAGGAACAAGTTATGATTTCATTATTAGAAGAGAGAAAAATATTAAAATAATTGTTCTATAAGACTGCAAATAATCCTTATTGTCATCATATTGAAATTAAATTTGGTGTATTGGATTAATTATTCAAACTTTTATTAATGTTTGGAAGATGATTATTTATTTTATTTTTCTAGTTGTGCATAATGAGTCAACACTTGCAACATTGGAAGGGGTCAATGGGTTGAATATACATTGATGATGATTATTATCATCCATTACCRCTAAATTTGGTTGATGAGATTTATACAATTAATTAATAATCTTGATTTGAACTATGTTCTTTCTATGATTGAATAACTTGGARATGAAAATTTTGAGTTATGGTTGGTTTTTAGAGATTGACAATCTACATAGTTTGATTTGATTATAAAAWTTTTGAAAGATATATTTAATATCTTTGTAGGTTKAGMACTCCAAGAGAAAGCYGTTTTCATCCAATACATTTTTCATCTCATAAATTATACATATTCTCTCATGCCAAGGTGTTTTAGGTTTTCTCCAATACCTTGTTTCATTATAAAGCTCATGAGAATTTAATATTATCTTTGAAATATTAGATGATCAATAAACAACTTATTTTGCATCAAGATTTCCAAAGGCACCAAGGCAAATTCAACTTATTCTAACTATAAACCGAATATGAATGTAGAAAACTCAAATTATGACTCATATGAAGTAATGAATTAACTTGATGTTGGTTCATTTTTTATAAATGAGTATATGTCATTTCCAAAAGTTTTGAGGTAATGTAATGAATTAACCTGGTTCATTTTTTTATAAATGAATATATAACATTGAAGGTTTTTTTTGGATATGTCATTACTAATACTTTTCCTTTGAAGTGAAATAGAATGGTTATAATAGTGAATATGAAATATGTATGTTTATGAGTATGTAAAATATATTCCCATATGACAACATGTTTATGAGGTATGTTGCTTTAGATAGTTTTTACTTAATATTAGCATAGATTCATTTTAATTTCAAATTTATCAAGTAACAAGAATGATCAAATCTCTTGGGGTGTATTTTTTTTTTATCATTGAAAATGGATGCAATCAACTCCATATAAGTCAAATCTCACAACTTGTAAAAATAGATATTAAAAAATACAATATTGATTTTATGTTTTCATTGTAACAATTCTTCTATTAAGATACCATATTTATGTTTATGTCTAAATTCCACATCTCTATTAAAATACCATATTTATGTTTATGTCTAAATTTTAGATCTCTTTTTCTTTCTATATAATTGTTTTTATATTACATGTATATACTAATTTTTTTTTTCATTTTTTTTCTACTAAAAAAAAACTTAAGACCACTCTTAACTAATCAAAAATAATTTTAGATCAAATTGAAAAACTAAAAAAAGAGATTTTAACTGATTCTAAATATCCAATATCCCATCTCATTGCTAAAACTATAAAAAGGGTCAAGTAGTATCCAGAAAGACCTAACCTTTAACTCCATACATGAATAATAAAACCTAATAATAATAGTCCTACCCTCTCCCCCACACATATATATAATATTTTATTTGTTGTATATGTTATATATTTTTAAGTTAACATATAATATTATAATGATTTTACCACACCTGTAAAAGCCCCCTTCCACACGATCATAACGAAACAGTGTGCTTAAATTTCCAATGCAGTTTTTTAAGAAAAACTTGACGAACCTACCTACAACAATTGGCGAATTGTGAGAACATCTACAAAATCTGTGAGAGTCTCACCTTGCGGATCCGAGACAGCATAAAATATATGAGAGCCCGTCTCTTTCTACGTAGTTCTCAGTTTTCTTTGAACGCGAGCGTCCATATTAATATGAAAGCATGAAAACACGTTAGGGAAGAAATCACGTTAGGGAAGAAATCAAGCTCTGTTTCTTTCTTATTACTCTGAATTTCGACAATTAAATCCACAAACAATCAAATCAATCTCTCCTTTTTTAGAGTGGGACCTGCTAATCTGTCAGACCCATCGGCTTTCCTATGGAGGGCGGGATGCTGCCGCTGAGTTTGTTTGTATAGAGGAGCAGGGTGGACAGATTCGATAACATACCCAGAGAATCTGGTATGCTCCCCGTCAATCTATTATCAGACATATCCAACGGCTGCAGAGAACGCAGTTGTCCCAGAGACGGAGGAATGGAGCCGCTGAGAAGGTTGCCATGGAGATCGAGAGTATTGAGCTTGCGGAGACGAGCTTGCGGAGACGAGCTATCGAGGCAGAAACCTGACCAGTCAACCTGTTGCTAAAGAGATCCAAAATGCTGAGATTCTGGAGACCTCCAAAAATATCCGGGATGCTTCCGCTGAGCTCGCTCTCAGACAGATACAATTCCTGGAGATTGTGAAGATTTTTCAGGGACGGAGGGATCGAACAGCTGAGCTTATTCCTGTTGAGAATTAGCTTCTTCAGCGGCCGGAGCTTCCCGAGTGACGAGGGAATGGGGCCGGTTATTTCTTTCAAGTCCCCCAGATCCAGAATCTCCAGAAACTGAAGATCTCCCAAGGACTCTGAGAGTGTGCCCTTCATCTCACTGTCAAATAGGAAATCATTCCCCGATAGTAGACCCGGCAGCAGAAGCTCCACAACTCGTCAGGTTTGATTATTGCAGGACACTTCCTGCCACTGGCAGCAGTTGGAGCCGTTCCATGACCGCAAACGCCCGGAGTTGTCAAAGATAATCCCCGCCTTGAAGCGCAGCAGCGCCCTGAGATCTCCTCGTCTACACTGCGGCGGCCCAGCATTACCGGACGAGCCACTGCAATTGAGTTTGAGACTGGCCAATGTAATGGCAATGGTGGCAATTGGGAGAATTGTTTCCGCCAATTTGCACATTCAAAATTTGAATTTGGTTATAGCCCGCTCGTCCATCCATTCACCAACCTGCAGTTGCAGTTAATTACTATAACGGAACGTTCCACGGAACAGGGTCACGGCGAGGTCGTCCGGCAGGTTAAGTCGTCGTTCGTCAGTGCAGTTACATGAGACTGACCCATTAACCACCCTTGCAAGAAAGGCAACTCCCATCATGTGTGATCACCAACAGGGTAAAAAAGATGCAGTTGTGATGATGACCCACTTCCTAAAAGTAGTTGCAGGTTTACATTGGCAGATGTATTTAAAGGGGAGATGCCACGACTTGTTCCTGTTACTTGTCTTGCTTGCGAAGGAGGCAGTATTGAAGAGCTTTCTCCTAGATAAGATGCAGTCCCTGGCTGATTTCTGCCTGATGCCACACTTCCATTAGAAAATACCACATCCTCATATTTTTGTGTAGGATAATTCATTTGCCTGTCTCTCACGAACGCATCCCTTTTGTGGGTCTCAATGTGTCAAGACCAAGTCCACAAACATTATTTGTTGTTTCATCAGACTGCCTGTCAGTAAATGCATTTTCATGTCTGCTATCATTTATAAGTTCATAGGTGAGCCCTCCATGAGGCATTCGAGGAGAAACATCCATAGGAGCTGCCCAAGCAGTGCTCTGCATTCGAAAGTCTTGGTCATTTGGACTTTCTGACGGTGGTCTAATTTCACCCACGAGTTGTCTAGTACTCGCAGCAGTTTCAACCACCATACCATACCATCTGCCTGCAAAGATTGAACATTAATCTCACTCACAAAATAGGCAGGCCAGAATAAATAAGGGAATGGCATCAAAGGTGTCGAATTTACACCAGAGACCGAATTTCCAGAACCTGTATGAGGACGAACAGGAGTAAAAAATACAGCTGGAGGAGGATACTGCAAGTAACCAGGTGATGTGGCTAATGTCATTGGCGAATCAGGAGAGTCAATATCAATAACCTCAACAGTCAGAAGAAGTGGAGAAACATGAGGATGAAAGTGCACAGCCCGCCGTGACCGACCTGTTCGGAGGACAATTACTGGTGATGGTGCCCTTTTTTTTCTTTAATTTAATTTTTCTGGTTTATGTTAATTGTATTGCCATGTATAGATCTTGTGGCCGGAAGCTACAACTAACAAGTCTCCTTGGGAATGGAATGCAATAGAAGCAATCAGGCGGTCTGAAAAGAATGCCAAAGAAGAATCTGCCAGTCTTTGTAAATAGCTGAACTTAGCCAAAGCTTATTGTATTAGATGGTAACGGGATATTGGAATTACAGAAGTCACGAGACTCAATGCAGTCAACAGTATTCGCATTCCAGAGGCGAACTTCGTGATCTAGGCTCCGACTTGCAAGTATTTCTGGACGACTTGGATGAAATCGAACCTCGCTAACATATATATTGTTAACATGATTTTTTTTTTTGTGGAGAGCTTCTATTCAAGAAGAAGAGGACAGGGAGGGCATGAAACATAGTGAAGATCTAAAGACACAGCGACAACGAATTGCAGGAAAACAGCTTCAAGTGTAAATAAACTGGAAACTAACTCCCACTTGTCAAGGCAACAACAATTGAAGCCTAAACCAACAAGTGAATTATCTTTAAGTTTTCAGAAAAGTCGAACGAGTCCTGGCCTAAGTCGTCCACATTCTCATAGGTTTTTTTGTCCACATTCTCATAGTTTTTATTTTTATTCTTTCTACTAGCTATTCCATGGTTTCTTCGTGGTAAATTCAGGGTTTTAGGGTTATTTCATATTTTTCTGGGTTATTTCTACTCATTATCATGACATCATGTCTAAATTTATGTTTTAAGTTTGGTAAGCCCTAGGTTTGGGCTCTGATACCATATGTAAAGCCTATCTATTTTAAGATTCAAAATAAAAAAAATATATCAACAATCTCCTATTGAAATCACTAAAAATTTAGTTTAGAATTTTTTTGATTCATTTTTTCATACTTGGAATAAACTAGTAACAACATAATAAGCAGAATAAGGATAACAACATCATAATACATACTTCTACCTTCACATTGGCTATCTAGCCCCTTTTATGTCTGATCCTACTCTTGTTCTTGCAATATTAACCTTCCAGCCAACTAGGAACAATGTCTTCGGCTCCCTAGCTCCAGGAATCCTTGTGGTTTCCTGGCCCCCAAGCCCAAAATTCCTAGCAACATCAGTGCCATGTGAGAGTTCTCCAAAACAATTCTTCCAATTTCCTCCTCCTCCTCCTCCTCCATCTTTCAGAAATTCTCAAACCAAAATAAAAAATGAGATGCTCTTAAGTCCTCCCCTCCTCTCTCAAGTCCCCCTCATTAATCCCCCCAACAACCTTATCCTCCCATTAATTCCCTAACAACCTTTTCCCTCCATTAATTACTTCACCAGCTTTTAATAATAAAATAATAAAAGACTCATTTACTATATTTTAGCAAATTAATTAAATTAAAATTAAAAACTATGATAAAATTAATTAATTTGGGTTGTTACGGACACGACATAGGCAAGATGACAGTATGATTTTGAGACACTTGCGACCAAAATGCGACAGTTGCGACATTGGTAATGACGACACTAGGCCATCATCCTAATGAGTAATTTTGATGTGTAACACCCCCACGCCCCCGCCCCCTCTTAGTATAAGCATAAGTTCAACACAAATGTGGTGGGGTTGATAATGAGATCATCACAACATGGAATAAGTAAGACACATTATCTAAAGTCTATCGTTAGATGTGCATAGTAAAAAGAGTCCATCGAGTCCAAGAATAGAATAAAGGAATCCTTTTAAATTATTCAAAAGATCCATTGATAGAACCAATGGAAAACTCATTTAAGGAAGGGTTTTAAACTCTAGAAAACAAATGATCAAAATCCCCTAGTTCTAGAATCCTTGGGGAAATGGAACTATCCAACAATATTTGGGTTCACTACAAACAAAGGTGATCAAAATCCCTAGTTCCACATTCACACAAACTTAGTGATTCCACCAACCAAACAAACTCGGATTAGCTACTAAAAATGTGTAAAAGATATTAATTGAATCCATGGTTCCTCTACCAAAAAAAATTAATGATGCTACTGATGAAGAGTATGAGATTTGCTACTGAAATAGTTTCTCAAATAAAATAACAATAAACCCTAATTCAGGGCTTTTCATTTGTGCGAGAGTAGTGGAACAAAACATACTTTTCTATCCTTAAATAAGGTACCATGCTCTAGCCAATAAGATCACCATGAAAAGTTAGTTTCTTATGGAAGTAAATGCCAAAACAACCTATTTTAATAAAAAATTGTAAATAACATACAATAAACCCTAAATCAACATTTATATTTGTCAAAAACAATACCATCTAGCCAATGGATAAGGCTTTCAACAACAAATCCCTATTTAGCTAATAGTAGCAAAAAAATCAACTCCAATGTATGTGCTGATATAGGGTGAAGATGGGTTGATATTCGGGTCCTCGCACTCTTATTTAACTCCAAAAAATTAATTAACAACACTATAGTAAATTTTGAAATAAAGGATGTTTCAATAAGAAAAGGTTCAATACCACATGATGGTTTCCTCTAGTAAAAAAAAATTGAAACGACTATTAAAGTGAGTCATTAATGAAAGGTTTAAACCATAAAAACCTTAAACAAACAAATACAATTTAAAACCTAAGATCTACTATGACAATACCTTTAGAAAAAAATCACATTTGATGTACTAAATAGAGTATTGAAGCTTCACCCCCTTCTTTGATACCATGCTGAGATCCATAACAAGAAGAGAGAATTGAATAGAATTAATTAGTTAAACTCTAATTTGAAAAGCTTAAATTTACACCAACAAAAGATGAAATAACAATAGTGAGAAAGATAAAAAAAGACAAGTGTAGTATAGATAACCACAATCTTGCTTGAAAAGAGATTCATACTAATAAACATAAAAATAAATAAAAACACTTGATAGCAGAGAGATAACCACAATCGTGTTTCAAAAGAGATTCACCATAATAAACATAAAAAATAAAAAAAACAACACTTGATATACTCTCTTAAGTTTAAGCATAAGTCACCTTGTAAGTGATCAAGATGATGTTACAAATAAGAAGCGAGTTATGTATTTATACGCACTTTCCCACGAAAGATTATGAATCCACCATCGTGACTAAATTGACTTTAAACCAACCCTAAAAACATAATAATAATAAAATATTATTATTATAAAATAAAGGTGTTGACCTCAAATTAAAACTACACCATTATCTCAATAAACATCTCATAATTTAAATATTCATTTCCTAAAAGTGTTTTGAAAGCAAGATAAAAAACAAATTACATCACATGATATTTCATGCATTAAATCTCTCCTCCAATCTAAATAAAAAAGACGACGAGTCTCGAGTTTTTTTTACTTTATTTAACTACATCTTTTTGGTTTAATGGTATTAAACATATTCAAACTTTCCCCTTCACCTCTTTTAAACTAACAACACTAATATTATATCAAACTAACGACCTTCCTCACTCTCGAGTAAACACTCTTTGGCTGTAGTTGCTGTCCAGAGCGCTCGGGTAAAAGAGCAGAGCACAAAAACATGGAGCGAAGATTCAATGTCTTGTGCACAAAGCGAGCAACGGCTTGGACCCTCCCAGCCTCGCGCCTGTAAATTATCCCAGAAGAGTAATTTGTTTTCCAGCATGAGCCAAGAGAACAATTTGTATTTTAAGGGGTAAGAGGCCTTCCAAATCCTCTATCTCCAGGATGCTGTTGGAGAGTTCCAGGAAAAGGCGGCCAGAGCATTATAAACATTTTTTGCCGATATTTTGCCTGATCTATCTCCCCCCGTCCAGAGAAGAGAGTCCGCCTTTGACTTTAAATAAATGCCTGATGCTTTGAGAAGTTGGGCGAGATTATCCCATTCAGCCGAGTGTTCCAGATTTAAATAAAGATCTGATCCGCTCAGCCATGAGCCGTCGAGTGTGCCTGTAATAGAAGTGCTGAAGAATTGATGTAAATAAACAAGATTTTTGTTGTGCAGATGAGTTTGAAGAGATGTGGAGAGAAGAGCATTTCTGCCAAGGTCCAGAATACAATCACGGCCTACTTCTATCAAACGACCATCCTCTGGATCCCACGCGAGCCACATTAAAATTATCGGAAGTGTGGCAGACAGATTTTTCCACGTATGAGAACCGGTTGCTGGATGTGCCTCCGCAAATCTGATCCAGAAATGGACTGGAAGGTGGTGTAAATATTTGGCTCTGATAACGGTGCTCCAAAATCCTGGTTTGGTTAATAATCTCCAGAAGGTGTTAGTCGTAAGAGCCTTTTGAAAAATAGGCAGATGTTTGAGGCCCCAGCCTCCCATCGACTTAGGATTAGAGAGATCCTCCCACTTGCAAAGGTGAAAGCTTTTGGTCTTCTTGCAGCCGGACCAAAGAAAGGTGAAGATGAGCTGATGGAGCGACTTCAAAATGGAGGCTGGGATGTGTGCTAAAGCCATCCAGTACACTGGAAGGCTTTCCAGCACCGCTTTGATCAGGATGAATCTTCCTCCCATAGATAGAAATCTGTGCTTCCAGTTAAGAATTCTATCTTTGAAATTGTCAACGAGCCAAGTCCAATCTTTTGAAGTGTATCTGGAGGCTTTTAAGAAAAATCCTAAGTAATGAAAGCCCTCCTCAAGTTATTTGCCACCGATGCCAAATAGGTCGCTTAAGTCGAGTTTTATAGAGTCCGGAGCCTTTGAAAACAAGAAGCTGGATTTAGAGGCATTGATTTGAAGACCTGAAACAGCACAAAAGGAAGAGAGAATCGAATGTATAATAGTCCATTCAGCCAAATTAGCAGAAGTCAAGATTAGAACATCATCTGCAAAAAGGATATGGAGAATGTGAGTCAGCCCTGCCACTTTAACGCCTTTCAAGAGGCCCTCCGCTTGTTTGATTTTTAATAAAATGCTGAGGCCTTCCAGGGACAAAATGAAAAGAAGAGGGGAAAGTGAGCAACCCTGTCTGAGTCCTCTCTCGCAATTGAAGGTCTTAGTTGCTTCTCCATTAATTAAAATGGCCAAGGATGCCGAGGAGATACAACCCATTATCCAGTTTGTAAAAGAAGTACCAAAACCACACTGGATTAGAATGAGGTGGAGAAAGTTCCAATTTATGCAGTCAAAGGCCTTTTTAAGGTCCAGCTTCAAGAGGATGGCTTGCTGATTTTTTGTCTTTATGGTGTGGATACATTCTTGTGCCACGCCCACTGCATCCAGAATCTGTCTTCCTTTGAGGAAACCAAGTTGTTCTTCAGAGAGCGCCCGCGAGAGAAAAGGTCGGATTCTGACAGCAATGATTTTAGAGATGATTTTATAACAGAGATTACAGAGAGAGATTGGGCGGAAATCTGAGAAGTGCCGGGGCAAATTAGTTTTTGGAATCAGAACCACAAAGGTTTTGTTCAGATGAGAACTTACAACCCCTCTTTTTCTCGAATCTTCAACGACGTCAAGTATGTCTTGACCCATTAGATCAAAATAATGTAACAAGAGTTCGACCGACCAACCGTCGGGTCCAGGACTTCTCTCTTTTTTAAAGCTTTTTAAAGTCTCGAGAAGTTCTTCTTTTGTACATGAAGAGTGTAACAAAGTAGCCTCTTCAGGAGTGATCAAATTAGGAAATAATCTAGCGATAGTTGTCTGCTCTGCAAGAGATGGTGCTGGGGGGGCTTGGTAAAAGGATTTAAAGTGAGAGTGGGCCGCCGTTTTAATCTCTGTTTGTGAATGGAGAAGATTGCCAGAATCATCTTCGATTTCCCATATTTGCTTTCTTGATCTCCTGGCGCAAGCGGCTTTATGAAAGAATGTTGTATTTTTGTCCCCACCCGCCAGCCACAACATCTTACTCTTTAAACGCCATCTTTCCTCCTCCTCACGTAGCAGATTTTTGTGTGTCTCTTCAAGAGATCGAATCCTGTTATCTAATTCCACACAGCTCGACATCTGAAGCTTTTGTTTTGTAAGAAAATCCAGCTCAATTTCAATGTTGTTGTGCTTGTCATGCTCTTTAGCTTTTTTATCCTTTAGCCATTGAATTGAGAGTGATTTTAATTTACAGAGTTTTCTGGTTAGATTCCCTTGGGCGTCTCCAGGAATGAAAAGAGCGTTGTCAGACCAAACAGAAATGACTAAATTAGTGAAGTAAGGTTCCTTCAACCATTGAGAATTAAATTTAAATGGGTAGCCCTTTGCACCACGACCTTCCCCAATTTGTAGACATATCGGTGTATGGTTAGATAGAAAGGGAATTTGAACCCAAGCTCGGCTACTATAAGTCGGAAGAAGCAGATTCTCAGCAACCAAAAAACGGTCTAGTCGCTTGGAAATATGAGTTGTCCCTTGTCTTCCATTCCTCCAGGTCGGCATAATTTCCGGGGGTTTTAAATCTATCAGAGCGTTTTTATAAAATATCTGTTGAAAAAAGCTGGAAAGTGGGTCAGATAGGGCCGAATCGCCCCAAATTTCAAAATTACGGGTAGTTAGATTAAGATCACCGGCGAGAATGAGATTCTCAGCCGCTAACCGTCCAAGATCATCTAGCCGCTGCCAGAATTCCTTGCGTCCAGTGCAAGGTCCGTAAACATTAAGCAGGTTGATAGGTCGATTTAGTTCCAGACTGCTCCCTGTGAGAAATATACCTCCAGGGCTGAGCATCGGGGAGAGATTGAAAAATGTCGGGTCCCAAGTGGCCAGAAGACCTCCCGATGTTCCAACTGAGCTTGCCGCACAGGAGAGCCAACTCGGGCGAAGTGAAAACATGAAATCCCTGGCTACTGATACTTCGACAAGGGTTTCTTGAAGGAAAATGAGAGAAGGTTGAGTCTGATCAATGATTCTTTTCAAGGAGGCTTGTTTCAGAGGTCCTCCAACCCCTCTGATGTTGATGGAGAGCAAGATCATGACTTCCCTCTTGCCAGTTCTTTAAGGCCTCTAAGCGCCCCTTGTGACGGAACCGGATTTGAAGATGCCGCTGTTGACGAGTCAACCAAAGTCTTCTTTCGAGCACTGCGAGTTTTCAAAGGAGAAAGTTCTTGTCCTACTCCTCTTGACCAGGTCGGGTCTTGGGCTGAAGAAGAAATAATTCTAGAGGAAGATGGACGATCAGCATGTCTCTCGGATCCTATCACTAGATTTTTGCCTTGATAAGTGTGGAGCAGGAGAGATTCAAAGGGAAGGGAGGGTTCAGAAGGTAAATCTCGAATAAATGTATCCAGTTGAGTATCCGAGAGGGGAGGTTCCGAGAATCCAGCAAGAGAGTTAGGATCAAGTGAGCCATCATCAATGAAGTGATCCGTCTCAGATAGAAAATGGGAAGACTGTGGGGTAGGAGAAGCGAGGGTGACCTGCGTTGGATAAGATGTTGTAGCAGATGTATGGGAGGAGTCCGGAACGAGAGGATCAAGTGGAAGGGCTATAGAGGAAGTCGAGGAGGTTGGAGGCAAAATGAGATCAACATGTTCAGAAATGAAAAGCCTGTCTGAGGCCGAAAAGGTGTTGTAAAGAGAAGGGCAGAGAGATTGAATTTTACTCATTAAATCAGTCTCTGAAGCCAGATTTTCACTTTGGTTGAGAGGCACCTCCGGTGGCTGATTAGGTGAAGAGATGTAGCCATTGAAATTTTCCTCTTCGGCAGGGTCCAAAATCTCTTCTGTAGGAGGGAACTTGAAGCAGTCTCTTCGCAAGTGTCCTGTTCTTCGGCAAAAAGAGCAGCAGAAAGGAATGCCTAGGAAGTCCAAAGTCTGAGAGATCATATGTCCTCGCCAGTCTATCTCCAACACTTCAGGAAGTCCAGCCTGTAAGTCTAATTCCACATAGATTTTCACTATTCTTCTATCTGCTGTCTCAAGGAGGTTTGAGTCAACTTTGAGAAATCGCCCTAAGGATGCTCCAATCCGTTCAAGAGCTTGCAGGTTCCAAAGTTGTAGCGGAAGACCTGGAAGGAGAACCCAGAGATGTCGAAGACCAAAGAATTCGGTAGCCGGGTTGAAGCCAAGTCTCCAGCGTTTCAGCATGAGACTTCCCTCGTCGATAGGCCAAAAGCCTCCCAGGATCGAAGCAGAGTCAGCTGGATTCTTAAAAATAAAGCCTAACCAACCATGTTGTAGCAGATGGAATTTAGGAAGATACCCGAGAATAGGTTTCCAAGTTCTCTCCATCCAGTCTTCTAACTTCTACTTGCAGTTTTGCTTATAGGCTAATCGACCAACTAAAATACACAAGGCTAAATTACAAGCTTCAGGTAGCCCAATATCCATCCCAAGAACTATTTTGGAATGCCTTCGCTTGGGTTTCCACACCTTTTGTGATCGTTTCTGTGATCCAAGTTTCTTATATGTAGTCGAGTGTTGTAAAGTCTGAAAATCTGTATGTGGAATAGTCTTCTGGTAGCCTGTGTTATTCTTATAAAATCCTGGCAGAGATGAACCTGGAAGAGTCTTTTCCACAAATGGCTATGGTGGAGTGAAGTTGGAGTGAAGTTGGATTGGCAACAATATTCTTTCTTGCTTCCAACACTGGATTCACAATTCCACCACTCTTCCAACGCTTCCAATTCACTTTTGTTGGTTCGTTTGGCTGGCCAGAAACGACGCAATCTTCAACGCCAAGAAGCCTTCTATCCTTCACATCAGATCTCTATTTTTTCCTGTAGCAAACAAACTTGTTAGGAATTTAAAAGTTAAGACAACTGTTAGGCGGCCTCTTCATATTCCTTTGGACAGGGCGGTGGCTTGGTTTGACGGGGCCTCGCAACTGGGAGGCACGTTGTGTGGAGCAGGGGGGAAAATAGTGTTAAATTCTCATTCGAGTATTAGCTGGACTTTGAACTACAGTCAGGGATCCAACACAAAGGCGGAGCTCATTGGGGCTTGGACCTCGCTCATTTTGGCTAGTCGCCACACAGATGATTTACTACTCCTCGGTGACTCCAAGATCACCATTGATTGGCTTAATGGTTTGGCAGATCTCCAAGTGGCAGCCCTTAATTGATGGAAGGCACGGACCAAAGATGCTACACTTCTCTTCAGAAATCTTACCTTCCAGCATATTTTTCGTGAAGAAAACCAAGAGGCTGACTCGCTCTCGAAAAAAGCTTTGTTCCTCCCTCCGAGTCAAATTTACTTTTCATTTTGGGAAGACGGTCATGAAGGCATATCATATAAGATAAATCTTTGATTTGCTCCATAACAACAATATTCAGATCTTTGACAAATTGATGTATTTGTTGGGCCATAAATGATATTGATCCAAGTAATAGTGAAATTGGCTTGATTCGTTGATGTATTAGAAATCCGCCATGTAAACTTTTATATCCTTTTGAATATAAAGAGCATTTTTTTCCCGTGGAAAAAAAAAGAGTAAACACTCTTTGGCGGTACCTAACAAGGGATGGACTTTGGCATAGATTTATAAAGGATAAGTACTTATGCTCCACCTCGATGGCTTCCTGGTTCAGAGTATCCATAGTTAGCATTCTAAAAGTCTCAAATATTTGGAGATGTTTACTAAAATCCTTTCACATAGTGACACATTGTTCAGCTTGGAAACCAACAAGCACGAATATTTGTTTTTGAGAGAAAATGATCTAGGGGCTGGGCCTGGGCATTAGGTCCTACTTATCTGGTGGTCTCTTAGATTCTCTACGGGGAAGAGGCTGCCACTTCCTGTATCAAATAACAAAACTGTGCAAACAAGGGGTAATATGGGCTTAATGGAAATCAACTCTGGATCTGGGACTCGTGGGAACATAGGCAACATAATGGGAAGGATTCAATAGAGCATTGAAGCATGCAGGAATTTTTCTGACGTACTTTCCAGATGATTTAGTGTGGACCGGGCGTTTCTCCACAGGTGTAATCTTAGCCAAAAATGCATATGATGCCATTGCCCTCAAAATCTAGACCATAAGCGATAAATGGTGGCATGAAAATTTATGGAACTGGGATTTGGCATTAAAGTTAAAACTGTTCACATGGTTAATTGTAACAACCCAAATTGATTAATTTTATCATATTTTTTAATTTAAATTTAATTAATTATTAAAATATATTAATAATTCTTTTATTATTTTATTATTAAAAGGTGGGTGAAGTAATTAATGGGGAGATAAGGTTGTTTGGAATTAATGGGGAGATAATATTGTTGGAAATTAATGGGGAGATAATATTGTTGGAAATTAATGGGGGATAAGGTTGTTGGGAATTAATGAAGGGGATTTGAGAGAGGAGGATAAGAAAGAAGGGGGGGACTTGGAAGAGGATCTTATTTATGTTTGAGGATTTATGAATTTCTAAGAGGGAGAGGAGGAGGAGGAGGAGGAGGAGGAAATTGGAGAAATGGTTTTTTGGAAGCTCTCACATGGCACTGGTGTTGCTGGGAATTTTGGGCTCGGGGGCCAGGAAACTGCAAAGATTCCTGGAGCTAGGGAGCCAGAGAGGCTGTTCCTAGTTGGTTGGGAGGTTAATATTCAGTCTAGGCAAGAACAAGAGAAAGAAGAAGAACTCGGGCAAAAAAGGGACTAGATAAACCAACTTGCAAGTGGAGGTATGTATTATGTTGCTGTTATTATTATTTTGTTGTTGTCATCATTATTTTGTTGTTCTTATTATCATTATTCTGTTGTTGTTGTTTATTCCTGGTTTATTCCAAGTATAAGAAAGTTATTAAAAGAAATTCTAAATTGAAATTTAGAAAACTTTTATTTAGTTTGAGTCTTGAAAATAACTAGGCTCTACACATGGTATCAGAGAAAGGTTCTAACACTAGGGCATTGGGTCTTTCATGCTTGATTTTTGAATCAATACTCCATTCCTCTTTAATATTATTGTTTATCAATTATTGTGTGAAATCTGCAGTGCTTCTACTCAAATTTTTTTGGTAGTAATGATTCCTGAGACTGTAGACCTTTTTTGCAATGACCCATTAAGAGCTAGTTCGTTGGGGAATGAATATCTTCTTCTTCACACAACCCTTGTAACAAATAAAAGTTAGATTTACTTTTTCTTATGATTTCTCTGTTGTGTGTATCTATGTTTTAATTTATTAATTAGTTATCGGTTTTTAGTTTCAAAACCACCTACACTGCAAGTTGGAATCGGGAATAATGAATAAATCATTACTGAACTTGGCCTTGTCATACTCATCAAAATTTATGCTCGAAATGGGCATATAACCATGCACCTGGCTGGCTTAAATCCAACTTTATTCATGGATGACAGTTCCAATATGATTATGCATTGGTCTACCATTTCCAGGCAATATGAGAAAATTATAAATCTGTATGGTGTTAATAGATATGCCATAATTTTATTGTCTCTTATGTTTGCCACAGTGCTTGTTGTAATATATTCTTCTTGCAGACACTTTTTTGTTGTGTTGCGTGAAGCATTTAATGCTTTCGGAAAAGGCCTCTTTAAGGCGTAATTCTGTAGTTTTCAACCTTGTGCATTGAGATCCATATTTGGAGGAAAATATCTCGGTGATCTTGATATTTTCAGGCATGCTCAGAATAATTTGGATTCCCTATGACCCAACAATAGCTCTATCACTTCCAACTGCTTTTTCTACCCAACCCAAATTGTTGCAATTGTTGGTGGATGCAGAATGAAGTAGAAAAGAACAAAACGTTTATGCCCAAGATCATGATAACTCAAAAAATGTCGAAGAAGAATTCACTAGTAGTAAAAAAAGTACAATGGTGCTAAAGTCAATTTACAGAGCTAAGAAATAAAAACAATTTTCAAGACATACATAAATCATCCACGATTTTAAATACTTATTAACTAACCACTGGTGTAATGTTGAAATTCAACATACACCTGCATTCCAAATGAGGTACTGAATTGATATTTGAATTTACAAGGAATATGAACTAGGAACAAAAGCTCAATAATTTAGTAAGACAAAATTATTTCAGAGTATGCTCATCCTTCTAAGATGATCAATGCATAAGAGTTTGTGAATTTAAAAATGACAGTTCATTTGTGATACCTAAATAAAGTATAATTCTTTTAAAATAAAAAAACTCTTCTGATACTATAAAGCTGAAGGCCTTTTGCTTGATCTTTCCTATATTACTCTCCATCCTCTAAAAATATAGGGGATGAGCATAGAAAATATATGAAAACAAGATATTTGAAATGACAAAAATGAAAAGGGAAAAAGGGTAAAACAAAAGAAGCATGATATATAGCAAGACATGCATTCTAACTTCAAGCAAATAGATGATAGATGACTTTGTTAGAGACAAAAGGAAATGGCTAAAATATAGCTCTGGCTTGGGAAAAATAAAATAAAAAATCAAGTATAACTTATAAGCCTTTATGTGATTGTTTGACAATTATATGGAGGAAATTATTCCTTTGTTGAAGCAGAATTCATTTGTGAGTTATACTAAAAGGAAATTTATATACAAAATATTTCTAAAAGCAAACAATCAGTACTAACCCTCTGCCCTTTTCAAAAGTTGTACTAAATCTTCAATGGAAAACCAAGTATTCTTTATGTGTTGGAAAAGTATAGGTAGGCTTTACAAAACAATATCCCACTAGTCATGTTCAAAACAATATCCTAAAATAGCTAGGCTTTACAAAACAATATCCCACTAGTCATGTTCACTGGCAAAAGGCTAAAGCCACCAGAAATGAAAGTGAGTTTGGGAAATGGGATAGGAAATAGAAGCAGAAGCACTTGCTCCTTGAAAACTGCAAGAGAAAATAGTTGTAAAGATATAGAAAAATGATGAATGCAGTAAACCATTGTGACACTCTAAACGCTAAAGTTGTCTAAAAACAAAAGAAATATGCTCTTCAAAAAAACAAAACCACCTAAAACTTCTCAATTCAATCCATTTAATGGAAATAAAACCGAACTATTCTAAAAACCAGAACAAAGTCAAGACCTGCAGAGTAGAAAATGGTGATACAGATACACTTAAAGGGCCATAGGAATGAAGTATTTGAATAAATAGAAAAATAGAAGAGAAACAACATGCCTTATAGTTACCAGATTACCCTGGTGATCCAAGATTGCAAGAGTACATGCCCTATTGGGGAAGCAACCAGACAGGACGAACCCAGATATATCATGATAGAAGAGGATTTGTGAGTGTGGATAACAGAGGGAAAAAATGATTTGCGCCAAGATAAAACTAACACCAAATGGAAAAGATTGATATAGATCCACTAAAAGCAATCTGCAATAGAGATATAGCAGTATATGAATGACATGATTTATTAGATTGTGCTTCCCTCCAAGATACAATCCTCTACATGGTCTACACATGAAAACTGAAGATTGGACGAATAAAACATTTCATGGGTGCAGAATTTGTTATTAGCAAAATAAATGGTTTATTGTAGATTTGTAGGTCCAAATTCAAACTCAGGAGATAATCATGGCTCAGGTGACCAGAAAGGAGAATTTATAATAGAGGAACAACATGCAGTATTAGATTACCCTTTCCTCCAAGGTTGCAATACCCTGTAAGTCATATAAAGCCAATCAAGTAGACAAGCAAATCCAAAAATAGAATAGGGGTATGGAATTTATAAACGTTCAGGGAATCAGAAAAAAATGTAAAAAATTACTTCTCGTAGTTTTCCCTGTCCACAATTCCAATATTCATGACTAAAAACACCTATAGAAGAGAAATAAGCATATTTGTTATAGTCAAAAACTAGTTGCAGTGACAATTTGGTGAAATATTAATCATTACTTGACCAATAAGAATCGCTAAGGCACACCAAAAACCTAGAACCCATCTGTTCACATCTGTATTTAAATACCAATCCTATAGAGAAACATCTCAATGGAGCTTCTATCAAAACCAATCCTCTGTAGCTGAGTCTCCTCACGATTCACTCAAATCACATGTTGAATGGTGGATCTTCATTTAGTCGGAACAAAATAGCAAATACTGAATAAATTTATCCATATACGGGTTTACTCTCTTCCATCATAGAAAACCACAAAATAAACATAGGATTGAAGGTAGCCAGAGAAACAAAACCCAAAACTAAGAAACATAAAATCCAAAAAAAAGAAGAAACAACAATGCGCCAACACACCAGTCATTGAAGGAGGCAACATACTCATCACGCAAATAACCTCCTTGTAAATATTTCCCACCCTAGTGCAGTGTAGCTAATAAAAAGTTAACCTACCTATCATAATGTTAGATACCAGTTTCCCTGCCCAATTTCACCTAATCACTTAAGCGGTTAAATGTCCTCTTTACTGTCTCCTCTCCCTTGCCAGAAATGGATCCAGACCATTTAATGCACAACTCTACTCAGTGATGCAGACCCCCTTCTCTCACAAGGACTGTGCGACCTCCCGGTCTAGGATCAATCAAGAAACTGAGTCGGATTGACTCTTTGGCCCTCAAGAACCTCAAATCCACTTAACATGCTCTCTTTCCCTTAAATTGCAAGTTATATGGAACCCACGACTTTCTCCTTAATGCGTTTAATCTTCAATGTATTTAGACGCTATCTCTACTGGTTAAGCCCCTCCCTTTATGTGACTACGGCTGTGACTAATCGCCTAATTGAAAGGCACGTCGCGACTTCACATATCAGGTCTTTACATGCAAGTCACTATGACCCTCCAGACTCCCGAAATCCTGACAGGAGCCTATTGCATGCTAGCCCCTCTATTCCCCTTCACCGATGTGACCCTTCGCTATGACAGTGGGCCAATATTTCGCACACTTCGCGATTTCGCGTTTCGCGAGTTCGCACTTTGCTAATCGTCTCTCTAGACAATCAACAGTCCAAATCTCTCCTCGATCTGAAGGTTCAGATCAAAACGTGACTTCACATTTCGCGAGTTCTCAAAACACTTACCTCTCATTTCCCGAGTCACAAACTCCCAAAAAGACCAGATCTACGGTTCAACTCCCTCCTTCGATCAACAACTATGATCAAATTGCGATTTTGCGTTTTGTGAGTTCTTGTAACTCTGCCTTTGACTTCTTTAAGTCACAAGTCAACGAAATGTTGATCTCTCGCCACGTGTCCTCCTTGACGATGGACGGTCTCAATGATTTCAGAACGATCAACAAATGTGATCTTTTCGCGAGTTCACACTTCACTAATCCTCACAACTCTTCTCTTTGAACCTTCCACTCTACGATTCAGTGAAATGTTGATCTCTTGCCACTTTTCCTCCTTGAAAATGGATGAATCCGATGATTTTGGATTTTCATAAGTCCGATTCTCCTGTACACTTTCAAATCTTTAAGGTTAGTGCACATTACCTTGATCGGACAGCTACGATCCTTTTGCGCACAGATCGGATGACTAAGATCCTTTCTCTGGCTCTCAGATCGAACGAGTGAGATCTTTTCTTTTTGCTTAGATCGGACGGCTAAGATCTTTTCCTTTGCGCTCACTCCTCGTTGTCTGGATGTTGATTGGATGATCCATATATTTTCCCTTGAGCTTACACTTTCTTCTAACTTAGAATATTTCTTGAAATATTTAAAGTCTTCGACCTTTATCCTTCCTGCGAGTTCGTTTCTTGGATCGCATTCACACTTCTTGGAAAGTGCTACTCCTCTTGAGCTTGATCTCCTCAAAGATTTCGATCTCCCAAGCACTTCTTGTTTTTCCAGCAAATTTGTTAAACTCAAATCCACAGATTCTTGAAAATAATTCTTTCTCGCCCTCCTTGCGTTCCTTTGCTCTCGTCCTTCGACTTCTTTATGGAGTCGATTTGACTCATCGTTGAATTCTAGACCTGTGCACTCTTTGCAACAGATCCTTACACAGATTTGAGTTCTTGCGACGACTGTGCACTTCTTGCAACAGTCACTTTTCACTCCTTGCAAACGAAATCTTACGCTATTTCTCCTGACCTTTACGAGTTGAAACATACCATGTCAATGCACTCCTTGTGGATTGTGTGCACACCTTGCACCGACTCACGAAGAAAAACGATGTAAAAATTTATACAAGCATTTCAAAGCTACATGCACTCGTAGAAAGATTCATTCATTCTTGAAAATATTAACGACAACAATAGGGAAATTGTAAACAATATTCACACCATACATTGGATCAATTTTTCTCTATTATCTTCATTCAAAATCAAGAAAAATAACTACAACTTAAATCAAAGAAGCAACTACTGTTCAAAAATTCCTACTTGCTCATAATTCTTGTAACCCTTCTTTTGGGTGTACAAAATCTCTCTTTATACAAAAGAAACAAACTAACTGCTATCTAATTGTGGTTACATTAAGACTAGGGTTAAGCTCCCAAGTCACGCGTGCTCATTTTGTATCCACGTGTGTGATCTTTCCTCTTTTGTTTTCTATCGCTTCAAAATATTTGCAGTACTGGCTAGCATTCGAGACTCCAAATTGGCTCTCAGGCGTTGAGTTGTCCTGCCACTTGTACTTGTTGACGATGCTCCTACATCATACTCCCCCTAGACAAAAATTCATGGAATCCTATCCATGATCTCCTATACCAACTTTCCATGCTTCTGGATATCAACTTCACTTTCTCAATTGGCATCTTCTATTGGGTGTCCCTTCCACTTTACCAGATATTCAAAATAGGTCTTCCTCTTGGTCTTCTTACTAATCCTCTCATCAACTATCTTTTCCATCTGTGGTTTTTCTTCTATAGGCATTTTTTTCTCCCACTGAATCTTCCCTTGATCTACTGATCCCTTGGTGTCATCCTTCCTATAAGGATACAGGTCTGAGATATTGAATATGGGCGATATGCCCATATCATCTAGCAGCTCAATCTCATAGACATTTGCATCAAACTTCCTCAAGATCTTACATGGTCCTATCTTTTTCATATTTAGCTTGTTATATGTCCCCCTAGGGAACCTTTCCTTCCTGAGATGTGCTAGAACCTGATATCCTATTTCAAATTTGAGTTCTCTACGATGTTGATCAGCTCTGCATTTGTACTCTTGGCTAGAATTCTGCAACTTCCCCCTGATCTGGCTATGGAGCTTCTGCATTTCTACAGCAAAATCTTCTGCTCCAATGCTTCTGATCTCACTTTGTTCCAAGTCTCTCAACTTAGATAATCCCATGGGTTGCATTCCATACAATATTTGAAACAGGATCTTCCCAGTGCTCCTGTTTGGTGAGTTGTTGTATGCAAATTCTGCTTGTGGCTGAATTTGATCCCATTAATTATGGTGCCCAGTGACTAGACTCCTCAATAAGTTTCCCAAACTTTTGTTTACCACCTCATTCTTCCCATCTGTCTGAGGGTGATAAGTTGAGTTGAAGGAAAAATTTGTCCCCAACTTCTTCCACAGTGTTCTCCAAAAATGACCAACAAATTTCGTGTCTATGTCCGAGACAATTCTTCTGGGTAGGCCGTGAAGTCACACAACTTCCTTGAAAAACAGGTTTGCAACATGTGTTGCATCACTGGTCTTCTGACATGGGATAAAGTGTGCCATCTTGGAAAATATATCCACCACCACAAATATCGAATCGCATCCTCTTTGTTCTCTTGGCAGTTCCAACACAAAATCCATGCTTATTGCATCCCAAGGCCTCTCTGGTATAGGCAATGGTTGATACAATCCAGTGTTCTGCCTTTTACCTTTTGCATGTTGGCAGATTATGCATCTGTTCACGAATTTTATTACATCTGTTCTCATACCTGGCCAATAGTATGAACTTCTCAAATGCACAAATGTCTTATCATGGCCGAAATGTCTAGCCAATCCTCCACTATGTTTTTCCTTCAAAAGGTTATCCCTCATTAAGCATTTTGGTATGCACAATTGATTTTCCTTGAACAACAATCCCTCTTGAATCATATACTATGTCCACTGTCTGCTATCTCTCAGCACAGGATTCGTGCATGCTTTGTGTGCTTCCTAGAAGTCTGGATCATCTCTGTACATTTCCTCAAGGTGTTCAAACCCTAAGTTCTTTACCTAAAATTCCTGCAGAGTCAAACATCTCCTGCTCAATGCATCAACAACTTTGTTAGCATTCCCCGCAATATGTTTTATGACAAAAGTAAAATTCTGCATATACTCAATCCACTTCGCATGCCTCTGATTCAATTTTTCTTGTTTGGTTATGAATTGTAAAGTTTGGTTATCGCTATACAAGACAAATTCTTGTGGGACAAGGTAATGTCTCGATTTCTTCAGGGCTTGGATTATGGAATAAAACTCTTTGTCATAGGTGGATTATTTTCTCTTAGTCTCATTCGACTTCTCATTGAAGTAAGCAACAGGTCTATTGTCCTATCTCAAAACTCCTCCAATCGCAATGCCACTTGCATCACACGTTACCTGAAATGTTTTATCAAAATTTGGCAAGACCAGAATTGGTCGTTCCGTTACTTTCTCCTTCAGTGTATTGAAGCTCTTCTCAACCTCCTCTGTCCATTTAAAATACTTGTGCCTCTTCTTCACTGTATCCATCATTGGTGCACAAATTCCATTGAAATCTCTAACGAAATTCCTATATAAACTCGCTAATCCATGGAAGCTTCTTACCTCAAACATGTTCCTTGGCGATGGCCATTCTTTGATTGCTTTCACCTTCCTCGGATCCATCTTCAATTCATTTGAAGAGATCAAAAAACCCAAGGAAATGAGTTATGTCTTCATAAGAGAGGACTTCTTAAGGTTTATCAACAAATTCTCCTGCTGTATTCTCCTCATCAACAGTTTCAGGTGCCTTAAATGCTCCTCTTTAGTCTTGCTAAAGAAATTTATATCATTTAGATACACCACCACGAACTTGCCAATGAAATCTTTTAGTATTTCATTGAGATACACCACCACGAACTTACTAAAGTACTCGGGGCATTGGTTAAGCCAAATGGCATAACAAGCCACTTATACAAACCTTCATTTTTCTTAAAGGTTGTCTTCCACTCATCACCTTCTCTCATTCTGATTTGGTGATATCCACTTTTCAAATCGATCTTAGAAAAGAAATTTGCCCCACTTAAACAATCCATCAAATCATCTATTATCGGCAAAGGGAATCTATACCTGATAGTGATCTTGTTGATGGCTCTCGAGTCTGTACACATTCCCCATCCTCCATCTTTCTTTGGACTCAACACAGTTGGCACTGCGCATGGTCTCAAGTTCTTTTTGACCAAACCCTTGTCTAACAACTCTTGGACCTAGTTCTTTACCTCATCATTCTCTCAAGGTGTCAGTCTGTATGTCACTTTTTTTGGCAGACTTTCTCCTGGTATCAAATCAATATGATGGTTGATACTTTTGATGGGTGGTAATGAGTTAGGTATCTCATCCACCACTATGTCGCAAAAAAATTCCAACAATTCATGAACTTCTTTAGGAAAATCATCCATCGAAGTACTAGTAAGGATGAATCTGGGTTTCCTCACCACAAAAAACTACATCCCCTGTTCTTTCTTAACTTCTTTCAGGAGTTCCTTCCCACTCATGAGAAGTATTCTTGTGTTGGCTTCCCCTTTCACTTTCTTCTCCTCTATTGGCAGCATCATGTGTGTCCTACCATTCTTCTCCAAGGTGTATGTATTCTTCCTCCCATCATGAATGACATTCCTGTCAAACTGCCATGGTCTTCCCAACAAAATATGGCATACATCCATGGGAATTACATCACATAGAATTTCATCTCTATATCCTCCTATCTTAAATTCAACCAAGCATTGTTTAGTAACCATTACCTGGTGTCCTTTCTGAAACCATGAGACTTTATATGGTTCTGGGTGTGCAATTGTCTCCAGCTGCAATTTCTCCACCATCTCTGTGGATACTAAGTTATCAGTGCTCCCACTGTCAATTATCACCTTGCATATTATGTCTTTAGTCTTGCAAGCTGTCCTAAATAGACTGTTCCTCTGTACTGGATTTTTAACTTCTGCCTCTAGTTTTAAGAGAACCTTTCTCATCATCAGGGATGTTCCATCCTCTGCTCCCTCTGCTTCAACATTCACTCTTTGTGCTTCCAAAATGTGAGCTTCTCCTCCTTCTTTGTTTTTCTCAGGGCATTCCCAAGACATGTGTCCTATTTTTCCATAGGAATAACATCTTATTCCTCCTCTGCCTCTTCCCCTAGAAGAGTTTCTTCCACCACCCTATCTTCCTCTGAAACTTCCTCCTCTTTCTGAGTGACTGTGTGGAGTTTCAGCCTCATCTTTAGAATTATGCGCCTTGTCATGGGAAACTCCCTTGCCTTTGTTCGGGGCTGAGATTTTACCTCTACCTCGTTGGCTTTGTTTTCTGGCCAACTTCTCTTCTACCTTCAGCACCAACTGATAAGCATCATCCACCGTCCTTACCGACATCATGATGAGCTCATCCTGGATTTCGCACCTCAAGCAATTCATATACCTAGTAACTTTTTATTCGTCCCGCTCTCTTTTTCCAACTCTGATGTTCAGCTTATAGAACTTCTCTATGTATTCTTTGACTGTCATACCCTTCTATCTCAGGTTCTGAAGCTTCCTGAACAGATTGATCTGATAATCTTTGGGCATGAATTTAGCCTTCATCTTGGCTACCATTCTGTCCCAATTCTTTATCTTATGTTTGCCTCTACTTCACCTCTCAGCCTGTAGTTAATCCCACCACAGTGTTGCATGTCCTTTAAGCCCATTGACATAATATCTCACCCTTTTCTCCCCATCGACATCTTCATAATCGAAATATTTTTCCATGGACCTTATCCAATCCAGTAGTTCTTCAACATCCAAATTTCCTTCATACATCGGGACCTCTATCTTGGATCTAGCTCCCAATATAAAAACTGATCTTAGCAAGAGTTCTTCGGCAACGTGTTCCCCTACATCTTCTTCAACTTCTACATCTTCACTCTCTGCATCGACGACATCTCCAACATCAGGTGCTCTTCTCTGCGTTGCTTCTATCGCTTCCAACCTTGCACAAAGTTCTCTCATCTCTCTTTCTACAACACAATTGGCTAAACGTGGCTCCCCTCGTCTCCTCAGTGGCATTGTGTTGACTGTATCTCACACACAGAGTACACCATTGAGTTCTTTTTTCTCCTTTATCTCCTTCGCCTGAAATCTACAGACGAAAATAAACTCTGATACCACTTGATGCAAACCCCCCTTCTCTCCTAAGGACTGCATGACCTCCTCATCTAGGATAGATCAAGAAACTGAGTCTTATTGACTCTTTGGTCCTCAAGAACCTCAAATCCACTTAACAGGCCATATTTCCCTTAAAGTGCAGGTTATATGGAACTCGCAGCTTTCTCCTTAACGCCTTTAAGATTCAGCGTATTTAGATGCTAGCTCTCCTAGTTAAGCCCCTCCCTTTATGTGACTAAGGCTATGACCAGTGGCCTAATCTAAAGGCGCATCATGACTTCGCAGATCGGGTCTTTACATGTGAGTCACTCTGACCCTCCCGACTCTTGAAATCCCGACAGGAGCCTAGTGCATGCTAGCCCCTCTATTCCCCTTCACCGATGTGACCCTTTGCTATGACCGTGGGCCAATCTTCGTGCACTTCATGATTTCGCGTTTCGTGAGTTTGCACTTTGTGAATCGTCTCTTTGGACAATCAACGATCCAGATCTCTCCTCGATCCGACGGCTCAGATCAAATCGTGATTTCACATTTCGCAAGTTCTCAGAACTCTTACCTCTGATTTTTCGAGTCACGAACTCCCGACAAGACTAGATCTATGATTCAACTCCCTCCTTCGATCAACGCCTATGATCAAATCACAATTTTGCATTTCGTGAGTTCTTGTAACTCTGCCTTTGACTTCTTTAAGTCACGAGTCAGCGAAATGTTGATCTCTCGCCACGTGTCCTCCTTGATGATGGATGGTCTCAATGATTTCAGAACGATCAATGGTTGTGATCTTTTCACAAGTTCGCACTTCACGAATCCTCACAACTCTACTCTTTGACCCTTCCACTCTGCGAGTCAGGGAAATGTTGATCTCTTTCGACGTGTCCTCCTTGAAAATGAACGGCTTCGATGATTTCAGAGTTTTGTAAGTCCGATTCTTCTGTACACTTTCAAATCTTTAAGGTTAGTGCACTTTACCTTGATCGTTCGGCGACGATCCTTTTGTGCGTAGATCGAATGGCTAAGATCCTTTCTCTGGCTCTCAGATCGAACGAGTGAGATATTTTCTTTGCGCTTATATCGGATGGCTGAGATATTTTCCTTTGCACTCACTCCTCATTGTATGGATGTTGATCGGACGATCCATATCTTTTCCCTTGAGCTTACGCTTTCTTCTAACTTAGAATATTTTTCGAAATATTTAAAGGCTTCGACCTTTATCCTTCCCGCGAGTCCGCTTCTTGGATCTTGTTCGCACTTCTTGGAAAGTGCTACTCCTCCTGAGCTTGATCTCCTCAAAGATTTCAATCTCCCAAGCACTTCTTTCTTTTTCGGGAAATTCGTCAAACTCATATCCACAGATTCTTGAAAATAATTCTTTCTCGCCCTCCTAGCATTCCTCTGCTCTAGTCCTTCGACTTATTTATGTAGTCACTTCGACTCTTCGTCGAATTTCAGACCTGTGCACTCTTTGCAACATATCTTTACACATATTTGAGTTCTAGCGATGACTGTGCACTTCTTGCAGCAGTCACTTTGCACTCCTTGCAAAGGAAATCTTACGCTATTTCTCCTAAGCTTTACGATTCAAAACAGACCCTGTCAATGCACTCCTTGCGGAATTTGTGCACACCTTGCACCGGCTCACGAAGAAAAACAATTTTAAAATTTATACAAGCATTTCAAAGCTACATGCACTCGTAGCAAGATTCATTCATTCTTGAAAAGATTAACGACAACAACAAGGAAATTGTAAACAATATTCACACCATACATTGGATCGATTTTCCTCTGTTATCTTCATTCAAAATTAAGAAAAATGGTTACAAGTAAAACCAAAGAAGGAACTAAAATTCCTACTTGCTCATAATTCTCGTAACCCTTCTTTTAGGCGTACAAAATCTCTCTTTATACAAAAGAAACAAACTAACTGCTGTCCAATTGTGGTTACATTGAGACTAGGGTTAAGCTCCCAAGTCACGCGTGCTCATTTTGTCTCCACTCGTGTGATATTTCCTCTTTTGTTTTCTATCGCTTCAAAAGATTTGTAGTACTGGCTAGCGTTCAAGACTCTGGATTGGCTCTTAGGCGCTAAGTTGTCTTGCCATGTGTACTTGTTGACGATGCTCCTGCATCACTCAACCACAATCCCTCCTCACTTAAATCTACTTATCACAACCCCATACCTGCAGGCTGCCATTATCCCAATCCACGTTCAACGTGTTTCTCAAATCCATGTAATCGATACACATGTGTAGATAAATTGGTTGTGGCCCACGTTCAAGTCAACTTTATCGTGATATCATGGATGTAGAGTTTGGTTCGAAACTACCTCGCAACACTTCATACACCTAAAATATCCAAGTCATATCAAACATTAACCTTCAGGTTAAGAGTCACAAGGCAACAAGCATCACAACAATGCCAGAACATAACTTTATAGAGAGTTTTTAGGCAATTTCAATTCAACCTTTCTGGTTGTTGCTTGATGCAACAAAGATACTCTGAGATAGCATTCCTTTCATGTAATGGCACATATGCTCACACAAATTATTATAAATGGATTTAGATTGACTTAAAGGAGTTATTATAAATAGATTTAGATTTAGATTTAATATATATATAATTATCTTTGATTTAAAAGAATTATTATAAATAGATTTAATTTATTTTTTTATTATTTATTGGAAAATGGGTCTTATTCTATATATATAATATTATAAAGGGTCTTGTCTCACTCAAAG
>ML785138.1:1382258-1394924 GCA_009831015.1 Picea engelmannii
CACCTTTTTCTTGCAGTGCTTGGCGAAATGCCCATATCCATGGCAGTGCCTACATTTGAATGGGAGTTGTTCGTAGTCTAACTCTTGTACGTGCGTCCATCCTGCTACTGTTAGCTTAATGGCTTCCGGTAGCCCCTCCTCCATATCTACTTTGACACAGATACGTGCGCATGAATATTGATCTTTTCTTGCAGCTTGGTCTATGTATTTTCCTAATCTGTTGCCGATAATCTGGAGAGACTTCGGGTTCCAGCAGTGGAGGGGGAGATGGGGAAGCCGCACCCACACCGGAACAGCAGATGGGACATCCTGAGCTGGGTCGAAGTCTGGTGACCATTTGTTGAGATATAGTCCTTGGGGGCCCATGAAATAAGGACTGTTTCTGAAGATTAGGCTTCTGTCCTCTGCACTTTCAAAAACGAAGACGAAGAATCCTTTGCCTATGAAGTAGCTCTTGATTCCTTCTTTGATTAACGGCTTCCAATTTCTTTGGGTCCAATCCTCTACTGACTTAGGCGAGGGCCAGAGGCCCGTGAACTGACCTATGAGACCTTCCTCGGCAAGATTAAGAGCTGCTTTACAGGTTTCTTCTTCAGGAAGAGATACCGAAGGTATGGAGTCCATCCTCTTAACAAACTTCTGTTGATTGGCTGAGGGCTGTCGCTTAGAGATCGATTCGACCATTGCTTTGAATGCTATCACTTCCGGTGGAGGGGACAAGGGAGGGTTCAGTGACTCTGGTTCCCCTGGGGGCGGCATGCCTGCCCGCTGCACAGTCCCAGACGCAGCAGGGTCGATTGCTTAGCTAAAAAAGAGGAGGGGGGCCCAGACAAGGCCCTGATAGGAGACCGGGGTCGAGGAGTCCCAGCAGCAGGAGCTGCCAGGCAGGGGGGCCGCAGGAGGCAGCTCGGGGGCGCAAAGCAGCTAGGTCACAGGACGCTTTATCTCACTCAAAAGGTGGTGAGCTTGGCTTAGAACGGTTAATTAGGCAGCGAGCAACGCCCATGTTCGGGTTTGAACCCGAGACCTGACCGTCATTACATGACCGACCTTACCACTACGCCGCACCCACGACCTTTAAAGGTGGTGAGCTTGGCTCAGAACGGTTAATTAGGCAGCGAGCAACGCCCATGTTCGGGTTTGAACCCGAGACCTGACCGTCATTACATGACCGACCTTACCACTACGCCGCATCCATGACCTTGAAATAAAATATATATTTTTAAATAATATGAAATAAAATAAAATAAAATTTATTTTTTTAATATACCTTTTACAAAAAGATTAAGATATACCAATTAAATACTCATATAATAAAAACTAGCATACCCCTAAAGCGAGAAAATAATACATAATGGATATGATGAAAAAAAAAATTATGATCATTGTAACTTCATAAAGAAATAATCCTTAAATAATACTTAGGGTATCATTATTTTTATTATTTCTGGTGATATACGTGCTCGACAGATTTGTAGTCCTCAAAAGTTTCCAAAGTATGGTCGATTTATGGACCAGTCATGGATGGGAACAAACAAGCCGAGAAGGATTCAAGGCCTGCAACTAGGAGTTTTGTATTTTCCTAGTTTTGATGGGGATTTTGTGTAATGGAGCTTCGAACTAGGTTTTTCACAGTAGTTTAGTGTTTGTTTCCAAGTTTCTCTTACTAGGAAGTAGCCAAGTCCTGATACCTGTTTTTTTTTTTAAACTAGCTCTTAAACCTTTTTTAGTAGGGTACCAGTGTACTGGGGCTTAGTTTTTATGGGGTTTTTTCACTCTTTAACCTTTTTTAGCGGGCTACCAATGTACTGGGAATTAGTTTTTATGTGTTTTTTTGGTAGAGTGTGGTTTCCTTTGTTTTTTTAAAAAAAGGATTACCTGTTTCCTTTTTAGCAGTGGGGCAGCAATGGCATTTTTTATTTAGCAACGAGGGATGTCGCTCCATTGATTTATTCAGAGTTAAGAGGTCCCATCCTTCCGGACTCTAGCTGGCCTTAACTTTCTTTTCTCACCAACTTCAAAGAGACTTCATTAAAGACTTTGGATGGGCACCCGAGGCACATTAAAGGAGTTTTATTGTTAGTTTTGGTAACTGGTCTGATACAAACGACTTTTGAGGGGAAGAGGTTAGTGGAGCCTAGGTGGCTTGCTAATGGCGTATACTCGGACTATAGGTTTGGAGGATGACGCCAGTGCACTAATGGGTGCAGCTGACGAGGCCCTCTGGAAGAGGGCCGGTATTTTCGCAACAAAAGACACCCTAGGTGCGGGTACGACATCCTTAACTACCTCATCGTTTGACTTGACATCACAACCCGTTTCTCCCAGAAGAGGGATTGAAGGAATTTCTCCCATAGATATCGGTTACCTACCTAGTTTATCTGGCAGTCATATGTTTGTGGAGAAGTCCTTGCTTGTGAGTGGTTAGGAAGACTGTGGAATGGTTTATGGCTTTCCTCGCCCGCAGGGTAAGGTGAGGAAGGCTTTAGGAACTCTTAGTGGTAGGCGTAGGCAGTGGAAGGAAAACAAGGTAATAAAAAGGATGGTGTTGGGGTCGGACATTGGTCTTGAAGAGACTTGTAGGTTAGCTCTGTGTTGGTTGGTAGGCAGGTTATGTTACCGTAACTTGTGCAAGGTTTCACTCCCAGTTTGGGTCAAGCAAACCTGGTTTCCTCTACTAGGTTACGCACCATATGTGTTATTTCTAACCAAAGGTTGGTTTGGCTTTATCTTCAAGTCGTTGGATGATTTGACACAGCTGTTGGGTAAACGATGGGTGATAGGAGGCAACAACCTGATGTTGAAGCGATGGCATGTAACATTCGACTCGACGACTGAGTACTTCTAGTTTCTCCATTTGTGGTTTTTATTACTTAGTTTACCTCTTCAACTCTGGAATGAGGGGGGTACGAAGGCAATCGACAATGCACTGGAAAATTTTATTGTAGTGGATGATCAGACTCTATCGACCCCTTCCAGAAAGGTAGGGAAAATTATTGTGGAAATTGATATACATTGTGGGATTCCAAAGACTTTATAAATCGAATGGAGGGGACAGAGGGTACTTCAACGACTGGATTACCTCGACATACCCTTCAGGTGCAACCTCTGTTGAAGTATGGGACACCTGCAGAGAGATTGTAGTGGTTGGGTGGAGAAAGAGGTTTCGAAAGATTCCTTATTGTGAAGAGAGATTCGTGAACCCTCGTCGGAGGTAGATTCTTTTGAGACAAGAGAACTTCATTACTCACCGAAGGTTTTAATCCGGGAGGAGCAGATGGATACTCTATCGGGTAAGTTAAAATTATATTGTCTTGCTCTTTTTTCATCTTTACCCTCGTGGGAATGGGATACATTGTATGCCTCTTGTTGGCTGGAAAGTTATACCTCTAAGGCTTCATGTCCCTCTGTGTTGGATAGGGAGTGTGCATGACCATCCTTAGTGTGCCAAATATATAGGGGGACCAAGTTACACTTTCGATTGAAGTGTCGAGGGTAGATACTTTAAGGGACAGTGAGAGTCAGGTACAAGCTACGTTTAAGGAAGGTCAAAATGGCCTTTCCATTACTCCTGGTGATCCAAATCAGTTGGACGAAAACAACCTGTTTTATTTGACTTCGTATGGGGATTCTGATCGTCAACCAGGTTATAGGGAACCGGATGAGGGTGACTCTCCCCTCAGTGTCGTTTTGGATTCCCTAGTTCCTTTTTTCCGAGAAACCAAATCTCATGTTCCTTTACCTATCTTCTATGGAAGCTCATCTTATGGGAAAACAAAGTGTGGTGGGGAGGCCAGTACATCGAATTCATTTGAAGTAGGGGTAGGGAAAGAGTATGCTAGGTCGAGGGGCTTGGGTATCGAATACTCTCCGGTTAAGACCATGAGTGCTTGGAAAAAAGAGGAGGTTATGATCTCCATGCCATTTGTTTCATTTCCTCCTACCACTGACTATGGGGCACTTAGATATATGAAAGCCCCGACAAGGGAAAAATAATGATTTTTCTTTCCCTAAATCTTAGAGGGGTTTGGGGCACCCGAAAAGCGACCTTTGTGCATAGAATGTTAGATAGAACCCACCCTGGTATTCTATTCTTACAAGAAACTATGGTCCAGGAATAGAAGGAAAGAGATTTTTATGAATAATTTAATTCTCAGTGGCTGAGTGAAAAAGAGTTTAATTGTATTGTTCACTCTGTCTGGAACGATAAAAAAGTTTTAAAAGAAGAAGGGAAACAACGAAGGATAGTCTGGAAATTAAAAGAATTAAAGGCTCGAACAAAAAACTGGGTAAAGAAAATTAAATGTTGGGATTTCATCCATCTTGAGAAGATGGATAATGAAAACAAAGTTACTCTTCACAAAATTACAGGAGGCAAGCAGTCATTGGAGGGGGAAATATACTTAAATAGCTTGGAACAAGAAAGAAACAAGTATATAAAGGAAGAAGAGTAACTTTGGAGACAGGTTAGCGGGGCGATTTGGATTCACAGTGGCAACCAAAACACAAAGTTTTTTCACCTATTTTCCAGTTACAGAAGAAACCAGAAACATGTATGGGATATTAAAGATGACATTGGGCATACACATTCTGGTCAGGTGGAATTAAAAGCGGAGGCTGTAAATTACTTCAAAAATTTATTCAAGGCACATGATCAACCCTCTGCAGCTGAACAGGTCAGAGTTGCAGGCCTTTTCTCCTGATTGGTTAATGAGGAGGATGTCATAGTTATGGAAATCCCTTGCAACCTGGGTGAATTAAAGGAGGTTTTAACATTGTTCAAAAAAGAGAAAATCCCAGGGCCTGATGGCTGGGCTGTCAAGTTTGTTAATCATTTCTTTGATCTGGTAAGGGGTGATCTATTAGATATGGTAGAGGAATCAAGATCAAGAGGTGTTATAACTAGTATCCTTAACTATGCCTTCTTGGCCCTTATACCAAAATTTAATAAGCCAACTACTTTTGGATATTTCAGAACAATATCCTTATGTAACCTCTGCTATAAGTTAATTTCCAAAATTATTGCTAATAGGATCAAACCTTTTCTCTCCCGATCATTGTCTGAATATCATTTGGGCTTCTTAAAAGGAAGAAAAATCCAATATGCCATTGGAACAACACAGGAATGCCTCCATAGCATTAAAAAAAAAATTGAAGACCCTAGTACTTAAGCTAGATCTAAAGAAAGCATACAATTGCATAAATTGGGACTTTCTAAGGTGGATATTAATACAAGGGGGTTTTGGAATTCCGATGACCAACTGGATAAAAAGTTGTGTTTGTTCCTCGTCTTTTGTAGTTTTACTAAATGGGGAGGCTACAAATTTTTTCAGAAGTGGCGGAGGTTTGCGCCAAGGGTTCCCTTTATCCCCTTTGCTTTTTATTCTGGTTATGGAGGGTCTTAGTCTACTTCTAAAGGAAAGAAAACATGATGGGAAGTTGATGGGAGTGAAGGTGTCCATAATTATTAAAATAGTTCACTTATTCTTTGTTGATAACGTCTTAATTATGTCTAGAGCTACTCCGCAAGAATGGATGGAGGTTGATAGACTCATAAAACTTTTTTGTAAAGCATCAGGATTACAGGTGAATGAGTAAAAAACAACGGTTTTGCATGCTGGGTTACTGGAGGTGGACTTAATTCCTTTGAATATTTTACTCATGTTTAATTTTGTAGAATTATCAGTAGGGTTCAATTATCTTGGTTATATCTTAAGACAAGACTACATAAAGTGGAAGACTGGAGCTGGTTACTGGCCAAAGTGGAAAAAAGAATAGGCCATTTGTGCAACATGTGGTTTTCATTAGGTGCCCGATACATTTTATTCAAATCAGTCTTGGAAAGCAAGCCAGTTTACTAGATGTCTTTGGAAGCCATCCCCAACTCAATCTTAAATAACTTAAGGAAAGTAATGTTCAATTTTCTTTGGAATGGTAGTAGCGAAAATTATCATTATCATCTTTGCAGGTAGGAGACACTAACAAAACCAAATAACTATGGTGGGTGGGGTTTCTGTAATATATTCCATTTCAACAAAGCACTGATAACAAATACTCTCTAGTGAGTGTTAACTCAGGATGGTATCTGACATAGAGTGATAAAGGATAAATATCTTCCATATGTCATTGTTACTAATTGGCTCAGATCGACAACCTTTCAACAATCAATAGCTTAATGAATTTGGAAAAGTCTCTTAAGATCTGTTCATCTGCTCACAAATTGGCTGAGTTGGAGACTGGGTTCGAGACCATGTTCATATTGGCAGAGATAGAATTCTAGGGTTGGGAGACATATCCTATCTCTCACAATATTTATTATCTTTCTTAAGACAGAAAAATATTACCTTACTCTTTCAGGCTAGGGGACCACTTGGCCAAGAATATGTATCTACTCATTGGATAAGGAGTAACGAGATGGGATCATAGGTGAATGAGAACAATATCGAAAATCACTTATTGGGTCAGGGGCCTTCATACAGGACAAAGATGATGAATTGATGTGGATTGGGGGACATAATTCAAGATTTCTCTCTGTAAAAAATGCTTATAATGCTTTAATGTCAACCTTAGGACGCAACCAATTGGTGGGTGGAGGTTAAAATTATGGAAATGGGATTTACCATTAAAAATAAAACTCTTTGTCTGGTGGGAAGTGGAAAACAAAATATTATCATGGGACAACTTACAACAAAAAGGCTGGGAAGGACTAAGTCGATGCCAACTATGTAAAAAATATTCGGAGAATATAAGCCATATTTTCATCCATTTCTCATTTACAAAATCAGTGTGGGAGAGAATTCAAACTGGACAAAAGATTAAAAAAAATTGGGAAGGGAACAATCTGATAGACTGCTATAAAAATTGGATAGAGGAAAAGACTGTCCCTTCCTCTCTACCTGCTCTAATTTGTTGGAATATTTGGTTAGAGAGAAACTCAATTATTTTCGACAATATTTCTCCTTCTATCCTTTTTGTGGTCACCAAGACACTTGGATCGCTAAAAAGGAATTTGGCTCTTCAAAAAACTATTCCTATACGATCTTGTATGGTAACACAATGAACTAGAACTACAGTAGCATGTTTTGATGGGGCAGATCAAGCAGATGGCAAGCAGTGTGGAGCGGGGGTGGTTATCAAAACTCCATACCATTTTTTTTACATATGGATATTTAACTGCGGAGAAGGCACTAATACAAGGGCATAATCACTGGGAGTTTGGGAAACATTAACTCTGGCAACACAATTGACAATAAATGAAATCCAAATTCTAGGGGATTCTAAATTTGTAATTGACTAGTTGAACAAAAAAGGAAGACTTCGGGAAAGTGAAATTGAATGCTGGAAACTCAGAATCAAGGAACTGATTAAAACATTTCAAGAAATCAATTTTTCTCACATCTTCCAAGAATTCAATAAGGAGTCGGACTTACTATCAAAACAAGCGCCTATTTAAGAACCAGAAGGAACAATTACTAATTTCAAGTGGGTTGATGGGATTGAAGGTCCTAAGAGTGACTTCAACCTATACTAGTGCAATCCTCAGTTTTTCTCCGTAATTTCTTTTCTTGCAACAAATGGTGACCTTATCCTCTAGTATAGTGGTATTAAAAGAATTATAGGCAGATGTGCCTCTCTTGGCTTAGTTTTTTTTGTTACATTTTGGCAACATATGACAACTTTTAGTCTTTGAGGATTGGTAAACCTAGGATTTATTTTGAGCGCAACTGGTCCTTTTTTGGCTAGTTATCGTGTTTCTTGTAAAGACAAGATTTTGTAAGGAAATTATATCACTAATATAATTGAGTTAATTTTCTATTGGAAAAAAAAATATTTGTAGTCCTCTACGTCCAGGACATATATTTTTTTGGGTGTACATAATTTTATGATACTCCTCCCTACCTTTAATATTTATGTTGTGGACGTAATGAATCAGAAGTAACAATATCTTATACCTGTGGCATGCATTTATGAACTCTAATAAAGAGAGACAAAAAATATCTCAAAAATTTCACATGTATTTATTAAGCCCAACGGATCAATGCTTTGGGGATATGCTTTGGGGGTATCTCAATTCACTAGAGCCAGATTTACAAGCGAGTATTTATCCACCTCATAAAATTTTGGAGCAACAGGACTTTGGCTTCGTCAAGGTTCTACGATGTGCGTAATTTACTTGGGAGTTGCTATATTTGATGAAGTTTATAACCTTTTCAAAGTTGACATTTAAAAAATGAAGTTTATAACCTTTTCAAAGTTGACATTTAAAAAATGAAGTTTATAACCTTTTCAAAGTTGACATTTAAAAAATGAAGTTTATAACCTTTTCAAAGTTGATATTTAAAAAATGAAGTTTATAACCTTTTCAAAGTTGACATTTAAATAAACTCACTTTTAAAGTTAAAATTTGCATTATTTTATGGAAAGAGTCTGGTTACATGGCTTTACTTATGGTCTTCTAGTGAGACATAAGGAGACATGTTCAAATAGAACAAAATTTCTAAAACTCTCGATGTTACAAGATAACCAATGATGGGTAAACTATATGTACTAATTTCCCTCAATTAAATTATCGACCAGGGTAAGTAGACTTAGAGTTGTGACACAATATGAGTCAAGGTAGAAAGAAAAACTAACGGAAATATTAACTAGACAAGATGATGGTGTACCCTAAGGATAAACACTCTTTTTCAATTTACAGTTCTACTTTAAAAGATGATTTAAAATACTCTAAATAAGCTACAATCCATCTGAACAATATACTTGAATTTTGATGTACAGAGCAATCTTTAAAACAATAATCTTATTAATCTAACTGAATCATCTTTTCAAAAACAATCTTTAACTATGAACAATTCATCTAAGTAAGCAACTATGTGAATGAACAAGCAGTCTTTGGAAAAGTAAGCAATATTTCAAAATCAATTATTCAAAGTGAACTATATTCTTAAAGCATGTCTTCAAAACTCACAATTACTTTTATCTTGCAGGAAATAAGCCTTATCTTGGCACTAATATGCCTAACTGAAAGCAAGAGCATTGTGACAATATTCAAATGTCATGGTTATGTGTACAGTGGCGAATTACATCACGATGGCATCTAATCACTACTGACAATTCAAATGGAATCAACTCAATGCTAACTTCTACAGAGAAATGCAGAGTATGAATAAGACAATTTATGGAGAGCTTTTCCATTATGAAGATATCAATGTATATTCTTGGAAGCAATACAACTTTATAAACCTTGTATAAAGAGATTTGAAATCAACTCCTATCCTATCACTCTAATGCTGGAAATAAAGTGAACAAGTCATGCGAATCTAAAAGAAGTAATCGACCTTCGTAATTTATTAAAGTAGATATAGCTAAGAAAGACACTGCCTAAATAACCAAACTGTGAAGTAATTTACAACTTATGAAACAAAGGAAGAAAGCTATGATTACATAGTTTAACATCTATAAACACATACCCATTAATAAATTACAAACTGCATAACAAGATGTTAGGTGTCAGAATATAGACAAGTAGATATAGACAACTGTAAGTATCCTGTAACACACATACAATTTTAGAGAGTGATCTACAAGTTATACACAAAGATATACACAGTAACACAATTTTAACAAGAAACCCGAAATTAGCAAGTAATGATAGTAAAATGAAAAAATGTAAATATACAATGATATTGTTGGAGTTACTTCACACACACCTAGGATTTCTTTTTCCTAAGTTTTTTTCCTTTTTATTAGTCATACCACTAGTGCCACCCCCCAGTCAGTCGTGGCGCTACTCCAATGTAAAACATAGTCACAGACTTAGCATATAATTAGTATTAATCATCAAAACATAGTTTATAGAGAAATTCAAGATAATGACTGTATATGTAAAATCGTGTCCTCTTCGTCCCAAATGAATCCAATATTTATAGAGTTTACAATGTAGCTGAGAGGTCGACCACTAAAAGTTTCAATGCTCTCTCTAAAACAGAAATTCAATAAAACCTATCAACAAACAACATCTCTCTAACAGCTTCGTGCGCTCAAAACAGAAGTCGGCTCAACTACTCAAATTCGAATGTGATGAGTTCCATAGCTGGAGGTCCTGAGCATGAACAAAACCCATGTGTTGGATTCACCAAGGAGAGCCCGCCAATATGTCAACCGCCAACTATACTGTGCTCTGAGAGCTAGATCGAGGGTCCGATGGAGGGATGGATCGAGGGTTGGACGAAGAGATGGATGGAGGGCCAGATGGAAGGTCAGATCATGTTTTTGACCTTATGTTGTCCCATGGAAAATTGATGTATAAAACCTGATATCACCTCCAAAAAAGAGCTAATAAAAGCATAGACTATATGCATTCCATGTGCAAAAAGGGATTTGGGTATCGAAAAACAAAACAAAACATAGAGTCATGATTTCTCCCATGCCTAAGAGTTTGCAAGTCCCTCTACAAAAAAAAGGGTTGTCAGACATAGCTATACTTGTGAAGGAGGGGATAGATCAACTTTAGAGGCATCTCCCTCGTGTCCTGGAGACTTCAACTTCGGTCTTTTTCAATGCTTCAACTGCATCCTTACACTGTGACTATGATTATACATCATGAAGAGAATTTACCTTTGCTTGAAGGACATCATTATCATGATGCAAATGACGATCCACGGTTTCACGTTCTGCCAAACATTGGAGCAGCTGAGCATTCTCTTTTTTCAATTGCTCAACAGAGGAAGGCTTAGGCTCCTTAGTAGATGTAGAAGGTATGCCATATTTAGAAGAAGGTGTAGGAATATTAGAAGAGGGGGTAATAGTTTCTTTTTTAGGAAGACTTGGTGTGATAAGTTCAGATTTGATCTCTTTATCAGGTTTAGACCCCTCTACAAAATCTTCTTTAAGTTTTTTGTGGGGGCTCTCATGGTCGGAGGACAATTGAATAGGATCCAAGGTACTTGGAGGTTTTATATTGGACTTGTCACTCGTACTTTGAGTGCTTCTTCAAAATGATTTCCCCTTGAATCGATTAGCACCTATCCTCTTTGTAGGAACTGGAGGAAAATCTTGATGAAATGAATCTTGCAATTTATTTTCTTTAGAATCAATAGGTGTTGGAGGTAACTAGGAATCATCAGTAGGTTTCTTAACTTTCTTACCAGATGAGGAGATAGGGGAATCAATATTTTTCTTGTATTTCTTATCAGACAAGAAGACAGTTTGAAATGGAGGGTTTGGGGTTTTAGGAGAGTGAGAATCAGGTGGGGTAACAATCCCAAGATCGATTGGATTCTTGCTTGTTTTAACTGTGAGATGAGGGTTAGAAAACTGATAGGTGAAATCCTCTCAAGTTTTACCATGTTTCTTCAATCAGATATGATAAGCAATTTAATGAGGCCGTGGTGAAATAAGATGTGGTGGGGGTTTTCCAAATTTTTGTGGACCTAGGAGGACATCTTCTCGAGGCTTTTTAGAAAATAGAAGGGAAAATTTAGGGGTTTGTTGAACTGAAAATGGGCCAAAAGACGAAAATGACAAGATTTAAAGGTAGAGTACTTACCTTCACAGGTAATGAGTCTGGTAATAACGATTAGAGGGTTGATTAACTCAACTTTGATCCACCCTTTCGAATACCCTTTAGCTCCGGAGACATTCTGGTATTTAGGCTTAAACACCCGATTGTAGCTTTGGCGTGGCATCTGATGATGTTTGAACCACTAGTCCCCAACTCGTGGCAATTTCATGGCCAAAGCAATGGACTCTTCGGAGACCAAAAAGACCAGTGACCCTATGCGAGAAAATCTTCCATCAAATCCGAGAGATAATTGGAGGGAGACGCCATCATCGTGTCCCTACATATTGGCAAGGAACAACCGCCAACTCGCATGGAGGAAGACCTCTCGACAGGCTTCGAATTATGCGATGGCCAGTAGATCAGTGTAGGATGATGGTTCGTGACGATTTGGCATGGTTGCAGAGAAAGGGATGAGCAGGAGGCCAAAATCGGGCAGAGAATGAGAAATATAGAAAGCAGAGGATGAGCGGTGTAGTAGGAAGAGGATGAGCGATAAATACATAGTACTCTCTCCTTGGTGCAATTGATATGGAAACAGTTGAATCATGGGTGTATTCGTCATACACGAGTGCCATGTTTGTTCATGATTACGTTGATTTTAAATTTCAAACGATTTGTGGAGGTAAAATGAAATCGTATAAGAGATTTGATCAATTTCCAAGTTGAAGACTTGGACATTTGATCATAAAATGAATTTTTAAAAATACACCACTTAATTCATCATTGAAACTAGCGTAATCAAACTCGAGTGATCATACATGAACAAGATCGTGAAATTCACATTTTCAATGTATACAATACCTTATCCAGTCCTTCATCCGGTCCTCCATATGGTACTCCATTCGGTCCTCTAGATGGAAATCCATCCGGTCCTCCATATGGCACTCCATCCAGACCTCCATACAGGTGAAACCTATACAATAGTAAGCAGGCATTTTCCCATGGTACTCAGATCGAAGGTGTAATGTCCCCAAGGCCGAGCCCTTTATAAACCTGATGTATGAAACAAATTGTACATATGTGTTATAGGCTGGTGAGCCAAGTTTTGTATAAGCTGTAGGCTTATGAGTTTTGTTAGGCCAGGGAGCCTAAGTGTTGAAGGC
>ML785138.1:1411240-1421844 GCA_009831015.1 Picea engelmannii
AATTGTGAGGATTGTAGGTCACTGTAAATAAACATATCATAATCGAAAGGAGTAGCTAAAATATCATGAAGGAGTAGCTAAAATATAAAAATTTGACAACTTACTATTTGGTATGGTGTAGGTAAGACAATTACTTGTCAGGAAAAGGATTTTTCATTATGAACGAAAATGACAGGAAACTTGCTCGGTTAAGAGAGACATTAGAGGCGAGGGGCGATGGAAAATGTTATTGCCCTTGCTATGATTGCAGGGGCTTGCAAAGAAAAAGACTTTTAATAACAACAGTTGAAAGACACTGTAGGGAGAAGGGGCACGCCGAAGGGGGTTATGAACATCGTCCCTTGGTAAGAGGATTCAATATTTAATGTATTCTTTGTAATAATCATCATGTCATGAATTTTAGTAATATTTCTTATCGGGATTTTTATATTTCTATACACATTAACTTTTCTACGTTGTTTTTAAATATATAGACGATGCCCCCAAAATGTTGAACTCCAGAGAGTTATTTGCCAAGTACTAGAAGAAATACTCCTTTACAAGGTGATGAACTTCGAGATCAGAATATTGAAGTTGTTGATCAAGTTATTAATGATGATATGGATGGAGATAACGTTAGTGATTCAAATCAGAAAGATGAGATACATAGATTGATCCAAGACACATTTTATCTAATGGATGAGGGCAACCAGGATGATAGTCATGATGTTGATCCTCTACTCGAGAAGTCACATCAACCTCTTTATGAAGGCTCAACAACAAATATTTTATCTGCTATATTGTTGTTGGTGAACTTGAAGGTTTTGAATGGTTTATCAAACACATGCCTCACACAGATACTATGGTATTTAATTTGTTAATTATTTATGCCTGCATGTTAAGAAATACTTAAAAGGTTCAACTTTTCCTATATTGCTATTGTTTTCTAATTTGTAAATTAGTATATTGGATGCGATATTGATGATTAATATTGTTTACACCGACTTATTGTTTTGAATTTTGTAGATTGTTAGGTGAATTTCTATTACCAACGTCAAATATTTTTCCACGCACATATCGAGAAATATCTGTGATTATGAAAGAAATTGGAATGGACTATCAGGATATTGATGCATGTCCTAATGATCATATCATATACTATGGAAAATATGCATTAGAAAATGAATGCCCACAATGTCAAATAAGTAGATATCGAACCGATAAAGCGTCAAAGAAGGTGCCTCGCAAAGTTCTTCGTTATATTCCAATAATTCCACGTTTCCAGCAGTTGTTCAGGTGCCAAAGTATAGCACAGTTTATGGATTTCCATGCAAAGAACATAAGTCGAGACAATTCTCTTCGAATGCCTGCATATGGTTCTGCATTCAAGTACATCGAAGAAAAGTGGCCAATTTTTAAAGAAGAACATCGTAATGTTAGACTTTCGTTGGTAGCTGATGGTGCCAATCCATTTGGAGAGCTTCGTTCTACGTACTCAGTGTGGTTTGTTTTTGTTATAAAAAATAACCTTCCTCCTTGGATGTCGATCAAGAGAGAGCACACAATGTTGGCAATGATTGTTCCAAGTATTTAATTATCTTTTAGTTTCTTTAAAGTGTGACAAAATATTTCATTTCTTTGTTTCGTGCATGGTAATTATTTATTTTATATATAACGACATCTAGATAAGTACAATTAATCATGCAGTATATTGAACCAATTAGGTAGGTACCGGTTTAAAGATATGAATGTATATATTTAGCCTCTTATCGATGAGGTGTTGAATTTATGGGCTGGTGTCACTATGTATGACATCTCTAGACCAATAGGGAAAAAACGATTTCAGTTCCATGGAATACTATCATGGACAATTCATGATGATCCCGAGTTAATATATTTTTTTGGTATATTGTTACTTTATTTTGTGATTTAATATTATATATATTTATTGAAAATATCATGCATTATTTTAAATTGTAACTCTAATTTGACTCTACATTAATTCATATATATTGTAGGTGTTCAAACAAAGGGTAAATTTGCATGCCCATTTTGTGGTCCAAGGATAAAATATCGTCGTTCAAGGAGTTTAGGAAAGGAAGTGTTTGATGAGTATAGGCACTTTCTACCTAAGAACCATAGTTATCGAACTATAGATAAAGCAAAATTCAATGGTAAAGAAGAAAATGGAAAAAAACCATGAAGAATGACACCTCGCCTATGGAAGTTGGAATATATTAGAAATCATCAAGGTACGCAAATTATTTATGTATGACATATTATATAAATCTTTGGTTAATTTCATTAGTATTAATTTCATTTTGTCCCATTAACTAGTGTTAATTTCAATTTGTTGATGTTTCATGAATGTCGTTAAGGCACGAATGAGCTTCCACGAGGAATGAAAATTTACCTGATGCAATTCAGTAGATTTCCATACTACGAGCACCTAAAAATAGTTCATCTGTTTGATACAATGCATATTGGGAAGAACATAACAAAATTGTTGTGGCGAATATTAGATGGAAGGACTGACAAAGAGAGAATTGGAAAGATTTGTTGTGACATCCAGGAAGCTAATCACACATTGCAAAGTGTTATTATTAATTCTAATGGCGATGGTCATGAACAAAATACTAGTCTTCCTTGGTTATTGACGGAGCAACAAAGCAATATTGTAAAAGAGGTCATTCGAAAAATTAGGTTTCGGACGGGGTTTTCGTCGAACATACAAAATATCTTAACGAAAAAAGGTGATTTTGGTGGGGTTAAAACACATGACTGGCATACATTCATTAAGGTAATTAGTAGGTTATAATATATTTTCTTATTAGTATGCATTTTTTGGAAACAAATAATAATTATTTGTTTTTTGTTACAGTATGTTCTACCTTTATCTCTCCCAAATGTCTTTGACAACAACATAAAACAAAGTATTTATGTACTTGACAAATACATGAGGTAAGTATTGTTTTATAAGGAAAATGTACTTATTATGTGATTTGTAGAGAAACTTATTGACATATTATGTTTTATCTGCAAATTTGTGTATGCCTTGATATTATTTTATTGCATCGACATTTGTAGGTGGCTATCATAAAAATAAATACATAAAAAAGATATAAGGTATTGGAAGAGAGAAATTCCCCGACTAATGTGTCAAATGCAATAGTATCTACCTCCAAAAATTTTCAATGCACGAGAACACTACCTCATACACCAAGTTGAGGAGATTGAATTATGTGGACCAATACACACAAGGTCGATGTGGATGGTGGAGAGGCAGTTGAAGTCACTAAAGGCTTTTGTTAGACAAAGCGCACGTCCGAAGGGTTCTATGATTGAGGGATATATGGTATATCAATGCATGGTGTATATTAGTCACTATCTACCTAAATTAGCAGAAAATATGAATGTGCCTCGCATTTGGCATCTCGACTCCATCAACACATTTTAAGGGGAGGTCATATTGGGGAAAGGTAAAATGAGGACTGTGAAAGGTAATTATTAGATGTTGACGTAGATTTAATATATTACACATTTGTTTTTCCATATTTATTTTATCATACTAATTTTTTACATTTTTTGTAACTGCATATTAAACTATATTAAATTATTCCTTTATTAACAATAGCTAATTAATGATATTAAATTGTTATTTTATCATATAGTTGCTCGAGAGTGGGATGCTTTACATTTATACATTGCAAACAAGCTTGATTGGATGGAGCATTGGATAGAATATACTGAAGAATACTTCGATAGGTTATCATGGGAAGGGGTGAGTAAGATGATTAAATCAACGCATCGCCATCGAGATCAATTTCCTAATCTTACATCAAGGGAAGTTGATTTAGCCTTTGGTTTAAAAGATAAACAAGCAAGTAAATTTTTTACCCACATTTTCCTAGTTATTTCCCAATTTTTCAATGTATTTGGTTTGTTTAATTTCTGAAATATATATTTACTAAGTCCTATATGAGGTTTATTAATTGGAAATGTATTTTTTACTTGTCCATGTTGTAGTTTAAACATCACAAGGCTATGTGGTGTAATGGTCTTAAATTTCCTATCAAAATGTTAGATGATAAGATGAAAACCTTGGATTGTGGGATAACTGCAGTGTTTAAGGTCACCAACATTTACTCTAGAAGTGAGAGAAATCCAGAAGAAACTGAGAATAGGTACTATGGGAATTTGGAGGATATAATTGAGTGTGATTTTAATTCCTTTAAAATAGTTTTGTTTGAGGTTAAATGGTACAGGCTACATATGCATGAACATGATCCTGAAAGAACTGTTATTGAGCATGATAATGGATTTACCATGGTTAATACAAGGGCATTTGAACCTGGTACATAGACTTATGTTCTTCAAAGTCAATGTGAGCAAGTATTTTACACAGAGGTACCTGGTAAAGCAGGTTGGTCATACGTTGTTAGATATGATCCAAGAGGAAGACCAATACAGTATAATCATTTATCCGAGGATGAATATAATAACGAGGAAGAATATCATGATTATGCAGATCAGGAGTAGGTGGCTCATGTATTCAATGTGTCAGGCGAAGAATTTGAAGAAGTTGATCACCCAAATGTAGGAGACAATGATCTCATTGACGATAACGATAACTATATTAGCGAAAATGACGTTTATGATGATGTTGATATGAATGAGCCTTTCACCAATATCGATTCTAAACCAGGTCCTGATACAGATGTTGAGCTGGATGAAGAAGAAGATGACTGATATTTAATTGTTGAAAAGAAGAGGTATGTGTTTATATCTTTTATATGATCTTTATATGTTTTTATTTTGTATAATATAGTATATGGTACATGTTCTTTATAATTTCAAATTAGGTAGTATGGGGAAATTAAGAGTGATGTGAGGGGTGGGGCATAATTAGAGCTTCCACCTTCACGTGGTTGACCCTGTTTAGTAGATAATGAACAATTCTCGAAACCAAGAGGATCTCCGCGGGACTACGCCTAATCATACCAACGATGTAGTTATGTCATCCCAATGAATGGATGTGTTGTTGTTGACATGGAATGGGACAAAAAATGTGCCTTCTTAATTTTCTTCCTTCACTTGATGTGGGCCTGGTCATTCCTAGCCTTGAATTGAAAGTTACCCCTAGTTTTATTCATCACCCTTCATGACACTTGTCACCAAACGATCATTAGATCACAAGTTTGGAAGCATATGGGCATTGGGATGAGGCTTTATAACCCTACAGTAACATGATACATTAATTGAACTTTGACTAGATTGAAAGGCGAGTGCAATTGAAAATACTAACAACCCAAAACTAAAAGGGATCAATACACAAACTGTCAATGAGAGGTGATCTAGCCATGGTGTGTAGGAAGAGGCCTAACCCCTTCAAAATTATCACTCTCCAAATATTTTATACAAATTTTACAAGGAAATTGTACTAGGACTAGACACGGGCAACAATGAATGTGAATGGGGCCAACGTTGAAATTTTTTAAAACTTTTTCTGTATGCATTGAAATTTGACATGGATAGACTATTAACATGCCTTAACGATATGTGAGGGTTTCTGGACTCAAATTTGACTCACACACCCACTTTCTTCCATCATCAATTCATCATGTAAACCATAAACCCTAATTTAGTGGAGTCATCAATTTGTCGGGTTTTAGTGTTCCCAGTGAATGGATGCGTTGTTGTTGACATGGAATGGACAACACATGTACCTTCTTAATTTTCTTCCTTCACTTGATGTGGGCCTGGTCATTCCTAGCCTTGAATTGAAAGTTACCCCTAGTCTTAGTCATCACCCTTCATGAAAATTGTCACCAAACGATCATTAGATCACAAGGTTGGAGGCATATGGGCATTGGGATGAGGATTTATAAACCTACAGTAACAAGAGACATTAATTGAACTTTGACTAGATTGAAAGGTGCGTGCAATTGAAAATACTAACAACCCAAAACTAAAAGGGATCAATACACAAACTATAAATGAGAGGTGATTTGGCCGTGGTGTGTAGGAAGAGGCCTAACACCTTCAAAATTATCATTCTCCAAATATTTTATACAAATTTTACAAGGAAATTGTACTAGGACTAGACACGGGCAACAATGACCTGTGAATGGGGCCAACATTGAAATTCTTTCAAATTGTTTCTGTATGCATTGAAATTTGACATGGATAGACTATTCACATGCCTTAATGATATGTGAGGGTTTTTGGACTCAAATTTGAATCACACACCCACTTTCTTCCATCATCAATTCATCATGTAAATCATAAACCCTAATTTAGTGGAGTCAACAATTTTTTGGGTTTTAGTGTTCCCAGTGAATGGATGCGTTGTTGTTGACATGGAATGGGACAACACATGTACCTTATTAATTTTCTTCCTTCACTTGATGTGGGCCTAGTCATTCCTAGCCTTGAATTGAAAGTTACCCCTAGTCTTAGTCATCACCCTTCATGACACTTGTCACCAAACGATCATTAGATCACAAGGTTGGAGACATATGGTCATTGGGATGAGGCTTTATAACCCTACAGTAACAAGAGACAATAATTAAACTTTGACTAGATTGAAAGGTGCATGCAATTGAAAATAATAACAACCCAAAACTGAAAGGGATCAATACACAGACTGTCAATGAGAGGTGATCTGGCCGTGGTGTGTAGGAAGAGGCCTAGCACCTTCAAAATCATCATTCTCCAAATATTTTATACAAATTTTACAAGGAAATTGTACTAGGACTAGACACGGGCAACAATGACCTGTGAATGGGGCCAACATTGAAACTGTTTCAAACTATTTATGTATGCATTGAAATTTGACATGGATAGACTATTTGCATGCCTTAACGATATGTGAGGGTTTCTGGACTCAAATTTGAATCACACACCCACTTTCTTCCATCATCAATTCATCATGTAAACCATAAACCCTAATTTAGTGGAGTCATCGATTTTTCGGGTTTTAGTGTTCCCAGTGAATAGATGCATTGTTGTTGACATGGAATGGGACAACACATGTACCTTCTTAATTTTCTTCCTTCACTTGATGTGGGACTAGTCATTCCTAGCCTTGAATTGAAAGTTACCCCTAGTCTTAGCCATCACCCTTCATGACACTTGTCACCAAGCAACCATTAGATCACAAGGTTGGAGGCATATGGTCATTGGGATGAGGCTTTATAACCCTACAGTAACAAGAGACATTAATTGAACTTTGACTAGATTGAAAGGTGTGTGCAATTGAAAATACTAACAACCCAAAAATAAAAGGGATCAATACACAGACTCTCAATGAGAGTTGATCTGGCCGTGGTGTGTAGGAAGAGGCCTAGTACCTTAAAAATCATCATTCTCCAAATATTTTATACTAATTTTAGAAGGAAATTGTACTAGGACTAGACACAGGAAACAATGACATGTGAATGGGGCCAACTTTGAATTTTTTTCAAACTGTTTCTTTATGCATTGAAATTTGACATGGATAGACTATTTGCATGCCTTAACGATATGGGAGGGTTTCTGGACTCAAATTTGACTCACACACCCACTTTCTTCCATCATCAATTCATCATGTAAACCATAAACCTTAATTTAGTGGAGTCATCGATTTGTCGAGTTTTAGTGTTCCTAGTGAATGGATGCATTGTTGTTGACATGGAAATTATCCATAGTTCAAAGAAATCCATGAATTTGTATAAATTATATAGGCCATCGAAATTATTTGTGGTTAAATGGAGGGCGTATAAATTATGGAGTTAATTAATTTTCAACCATGACAATGGGCTATGCCTATCCTTGGTTCATCGATGCCCATGATGTCACCTAAACCCTGTACAACTTGTGCACTTTTGGTTGATTGTGTATACATACCACATATAGGTGGGGGCATGTTTGTATATAGTTGGAATGACGGGTTGTGTGCTTGTGTCACATTTGTGATTCCTTCTGCACTACATTTCATGACAAATATCCCAAAGTCTAGTTGGAGTTGAACTACAATGTAGTTAAATTGGAGGCAACCCAACGTCAAAGGTTCATGTCTTGACATATGGTTTTCTCATCATGCATGGAAAGTGAATTCCATAGTGTTATTTGAAAGAACTTGCAACGTTTTAGAAATTTTCCACCAACATAGTAGATTATTTAAATAAAATGCTTCTACTCGATCCATGTTATCAAAAATTTGTAGCTTGGAGCAATATAAAGTCTAGAAGTATAAAAAAACGATTATATTAAACAATATATTAAACCCTCTTTATTTGAATTTTGCATATGAATAACATTTTTGGCAATTAAATTCAAGGAATTTAGCAAATTTAATTACCAATGCTTGAAATTGAGATTCAACAAATTTTGTTTTTTTAAAACAAAACACCAAATGTAGTGACTAAGCTCCTAATGTATGCAAGAAGAACCAACATGCTCACATTTACACCCATTGTAAGAGATTCCAACTCTTTCTTGATAATGGCTATCATAGCATGACACTATTATGTGGCTAACTTTGATGTGGCTAACTTTGACCCTCATAAATGTCATAGTTTAAAGAAATTCATCTATACTTTCTTATAAATAAGAGGTATCCATACATAATTTAAATTATTTCTCATAGATCAAGGATGTTGAGGGCCCAAATTTGAATAGGATAAAATGGTGGGGGAAGTCATGGTAATCACTTAAAATCAAAACAAATTATTTCTCATTAATATCCAACTACACTTATGTTACGGTTTCAAAGGAATTTTGGCACATTAAGAAATGAAATTAAACAGTTAAATTTGAAAAAAAATCCTTAAATCAAATTAAGATGACTTGATGAAACTCTAGAAAGATGTGAACCCTTTTTGGCAAGTGCTTGGGTTTCTTTATTGTTACCCTCATTCTTAGTGGGTCCAAGGGATTCAAACCATTATTGTCAAATCCAAAGCATAGGAAGGAGCCCAATGCACGTGACCATGGAGATCAATGTGCATGCGACCAAGGATATCAATGTGCATGCAACCAAGGGGAGCACGCTACCAAGGGGAGATAGTCTACGAGGGAGGAGATACACTACCAGGGAGGAGATAGTCTGGGAGGGAGAGATATAGTCTGCGAGGAGAAAGTTGTAGGAGATACATTGCCAGGGAGGAGATACATGGAGGAGATACACTGCGAGGGCACATGGAGGGCACTGAGTCGAGGGCACATGGAGGGCACACAAGGGCATACAGAGGGCAGATGTGAGGTCACCAAGAATGGTGAGTACCTCTATTCAAAACAAAGCCACTAGTACCTAAGAGAAGAGTTGTATTTGTTGGATGTTGTAGATAATTCTCATTTATATTATTGTCATTAGGCACAAGGTTACAAACTTGATTTTTTTCCACTAAACCCTATAAAAATTAGCGTTTTAAGTCATTAAAGGTGAACATTCTGGCCTTATTGATTCAATGTGTTTATATATGATGATTGTGTCTTTTATATGAAGCACAACTAACCATTGTTCTTAAGGGAACTGAAGGGATGCTAACCTAATACCTCCATGATAAATTTATTAGTATCCAACCAATATTTTTGAAACTACATTAAAACTTCAAGAAAGAGAAGGTTTGGTAAACCTTGGCTCTCATATTGTCTTGAAAACCTAAGTTCATTCTAGGAGAAGAATTTAAACTATTATGCTAATCCAATTGAAGGACATTGGAAACAAAAATTGAAATACCTTAAAATGACATTACCAATGTTAAAAAATAAGCTAATAGTTGAAAATATGGATGTTGCACTTTTGGGCATCGAGACTAGGGTAGGTAGTTTTGATGTGTGTACAAGGTAGTTAGAAGAACCTATGCCTTAAACAACCACTATTCACAATGCAATTGAGGCCTTCATCAATTTGGTTTTAGAGTTTTGTAAAAAGGCACTGAAATTGATGGAAGATCATGCACCCCTCTCAAAACTTGTCAAGACCGTCCAAAGATACCATGTCAAATTACAACATCATATGGTAGAAACACATGATCCCCTAGCCGATTCTCCATTTACCAAATTCGGTGATCCCCTAATCACATGAACACTTCACATGATTCTTGACGATGAAATCGTGGGTTTAGTTTTAAGAAATGACCATTATTTATCCCAATGACATCACAATGAACCACATATGTTTAAAACCATGTTTAGATATTTATATTAGCAACAAAAATAAGAATAATTTATAAGTAAACTTAAATTAATTAGGTGTTTGTCTCTATCACTGATAATCTCAGTGATATCATTCAATCTTATTTAGATTCAATTGGCCTTATAACATGCCAACTTCGATGTTCTAGTTATCTAAGACTTAGCAACATTCAACTATGCCTCATTTTCCAAATGAGTTCTTATATCATGGAGATAGTTCATATATCTAAGTCAATATAGAGACACTTTGGTTCTCCCATTCTCATTCCACCTTGACCAATTCATAGACCTTTGGTGGTATATAATGTGAATCAATAGGAACTATATCTAACTTTCTATCGAGTTAGGTTGTTTTAGTCAATGTTGCAGTTATGACTACCCATGTTGACTTTAACTTACCCCTTGGTCATGACAAGTGCGCCCTAATGGATTAGGGAAGTTTGGGG